>OMNW01002521.1:7500-35766 GCA_900303245.1 Selene dorsalis | reverse complement strand
TTTTCCCCCCATTTCCATCAACTACCACAGAATAGCACTCATCACACTGGTTCAGCTGCTTGTGCTGAAGCTAAAAATGAAACATGCGTTGCCTGGCACAGATGCAGTACTTGAGAATTTGTGCAGCTTGCTCAGAGTCGTTCTGCCCGGTCATTATTTAACCTTGATTTGACTTTATCACTTGGGGAAACATAATGACGAAAACACGCAATGGCTTTGACACTCCCTTTTCTCCTGACAGCAAAAACAGAGGTATATTGTAGAGATTGAGATACTTTTTTTTTTTTTTTACTTTTTTTTGTCGTTGTTGGCTTTTTAGCATTCTTCATTAAATAGCCAGTGAATAATCGCGTCACCCATGTCCAGAAAGTCATTTCAGACTTTACTGACCGATTTTATGTGGTCAGTCAGCAACATAAAACAGTCTGTAAAACCAATAAAAAGGACTTTAAAAAAAAAAACAAAAAAAAACATTAAAACCAAATTACAATTGTACTTCTTCACTATGAGAATTTCTTTAACTTGATTAATTGACTATTTCAACGGGGCTGATTGCAAGACTGCCATTATTTTTAGGGATAGTTTGACAATCAGAGAGGGAAAAAAAAACACCTTTTTTCTCTTTTTGCTTTCCAAAGAAAACCATGTGTCACTAAATTTGATGATTTTCCAGATAAACTGAAGGCTCAAAATGCTCCTTTATCGACTGAAAAAAAAAGTTGCCCTTCTTAAACTAAATAAACCATTAAAAACCCATTAGATGAAAAGAACTCATTATCAAACTGTATACAAATGTTTTTCCTTTAAGCTGATGGTTTAGTGATACGTCTTCACAGGACAGCGACCCAGGAATAATATTGAATGTCTTATAGCGTCGCTTAAAAATAAAATCCATCTTGATATTAGCTCTGAGCAAGCTGTCGATGCTGCATATGTTATCCATATTTGTGCTTTCCGGATTTAAGAGAATCTATAATGTAGCCTGCTCTGCATGACTGTCAGGTTGTGGCTAATTCTATTCCTTCTTGCTCCTACACATCTCACTTGCAGTGATAACATACCAGGTGTGAAGAAGAGGCTGCAGTTGTCACACTCGTCTTAATTACTAAAACCAGTGCTGGGAGCTGAGGAGCTGGATTGGACAAACAGGTCAGTCTAATGGTTAAAGCAGTCAGGGTAACGTGTGATTTATAGCAGAATTCACACCAGCAGAGCTGCCTCACACCTCATTTAGAAGGAGGCATGATGAATGATTGGGGCAGCTTGTATATGTCTTTTTCCTGTGCAAGCTGCCAGAGAGATCAAATTGTACAGAGGCACACACCAAGGTGTCAATATTAAGCATTCCACATTTTGACTATAAATACATGAATAATCTACACACATGTACACACATTCTGGGGCTCAACTTATCTGCAGTTTAAGATGTTCATTACTTAACCCCCGAGTCTCCCCCTCCCCGGCAGTGGAGGAGGAGTTGGATCCAACAGGCAGCAGTGAATGCCAGGCCTGGCACAGCTGTACAAGCAAAGCTGTAAAGAGAAGTCACCGGCCACTGTCGCTCAATCTTCCCCTACGTTAATCTCACACTATCTGCATTCACGTCAGACCCACTCCTCATGTCCCTGCATTGCTTTTCACACTCCTACATTCAATTTGGCAGGAAAGCAGGAAAGTGGACATGTTGCATCACTTCTCCTGGCTGAAAATCCGCTCGGCATTGTTCCCCTCCAATAATCTTTTTCTGAGACAGCATGATGGCTGTGTTATGATGTACAATTGATCCAACAGTCATTTTCTGCAATATATTTCTTGCTTCTTGTTTTCTCTTTCAGGTATTCAGTCAACCAAATAAAGCGTGTGCACAAATGGAGGTTTGGTTATGTTACTCCAATACTAGGTGCTTGCTCTGTGACTTTTAACAGCAGCATAGCAAATATGAGTACATATGAGATTTAAGAGCCTTTAATGCTCCTGAATCTCTTCTTAGCTGATCAGATCATCTTCTGAATGGCCTCAATACACAAACAGGGCGTAAGTGTGTGTGTGTGTGTGAGAGAGAGAGAGAGAGTGCGCACAAAAGTCAGCTCCATTTATCTGTATTCATCATTCGTAATATTATGGAGAGACAACGTGCTGTCATATCATACCCCACAATGTTACTGTAGCTGGACAAATGCGCTGAAGAATGGAGACTCAAGTGGTGGTCAGGTTTTACTAAGCCAGCACTCTTCAACCCTACCATGTTTTACAGATGGGAATTTTATACCCAAGCTCCAACGAAGCCAAATCCTGGCCCTGAGGGCAGAAATTTTATTTCAACAACTCTTTTTGGGAGTGACATTTTCTCCTCTGTTTTCAAATGTTTTCCCAAGAAGCTTCTCTCCAGTTGACCCAAACCAGAGCCCATTGCCTCTGGCTTGTCACGGAGAGAAAAGAGTGATGCGGCTCTATGGGCAACAGAGAGGGAGGCTCTGTACTGAGACAGCAGCAGGTGCAGCTGTGACAGTTGCCGTGTTGTTGCTAGCCCCACACTGTAGTCAAGATGAGGTTCACAGATGTAGCCACTCAGTGCAGTGGTTTATTGGCTGCCTGAAACAATGCATCTCTGTCAAGAACAACTCCTCCTAAGGCCATTTCAGTCTAAGAGTGCTCTGTATGAAACAAGGCGTAGAAAAACCTCATTCTGACACATAAGGTCAATTCTACTCCACAGCAACACAATCAAAGCTCCCTCTGCTCAGCCAAAAAACAAAACAAATTCCAACCTGAAGCAATCACCGCAATATAAGGTTTGAGACGTATTTTCACACCATGAGGTTTGTCCGTTGAAAGCGTAATAATAATAAAGATAACAATAACGTATAATTAATCCATACATTGTAATTTGTTTATCTGTAATTCTCCTATAATTCCAATGCAATATAATTCAATAATTAGCAAAATTTTGCACCAAGTATCGCTACAAGCATTCTCACTTTGTCAAAACACATTTCTGATTAATTATTACCGAGCCTCTCTCTAACGCGCATGCTTCTTAAGTCAACCAAGGCTGCACTTTACCCCCAGGTGGATCTCGCAAGACATGCATTCCAATCAAGCGACACTTTCAATAAATTGCGCCAACAGGAAATGAATGGCACCCGTTTTGCCATGACTTCTTTTTTTCTTGAAACGAAGAGAAAGCAAACCTGGTTTCTTTCTTGTATTCAGACCCTCGAAATAGTCCGCAAAGTCCAATCCAAGGTAGAGTTGGGTTTTTTTTGTTGTTGAATCTCACGAGTAATGTTGATCTGAGATAATATGACTGTTGTTTTCCTGTAAAGCACCCAGTCTCTGCTTGTTCAATTACTGGAAGGAGCCTCAACGAGGGCGGTTAAATCATTTGCAGAGACATTATCTACGCAGAGAGAAAGAAAGAGAAAGAGAGAGAGAGAGAGGGGGGAGAGAGGGAGGGAGAAAAAGAGAGGGGGAGAGAGAGAGAGAGAAAGCGCAGACATAGGGGCCAAACTTTAGTCTGCAGAGGAAACAGAAACATTTTTTGTGGACCACACATGGAGGGCACTGCGGGGATAAAAGCAGCAGGATTCATGATTCACTGCAGAAAATTAATAGACTAATAGAGTTCTCTCTGTTTCAGCGCCAAAAACCACATCATAAGCTAAAATTGTTTTCATTACAGGTGATGATAGATATCTGCAGATTCGAAAAAATGCACTGAGAATTCGAGTGAGCTGCCGCAAACTTCATTCTTCCTCACATATGTCGCCTCCAAACAAAACCAACTCACAAGTGCTCATCTGTCAGCGTGAGCAATCATTAAGAGATAATTTGATTGTTTTTTCAACCTCGGCTGTGTTTGATGTCTCTGGCATGGTGGCAATTGAACAGACAATTATTTTGTTGATTAGCTTAGTTTTCAGCAACTTACCATGCCTGTGATATTCCTCTGAAACTCCCAGACCAGACGCTCAACTCCATCTGACTTGGCAACTACATTACAGTATTAGGGTTTCCACACTCCCCCAACAAAATACTGTACAATAAAATATCATTATCAAGCCCCTCAGTCTTGCAAATAATCCAACTCAGATAACCAAATGAGCTTATAGGAGGAAATACGTGCTGATGAACATATATTACATTATATATGATACACTCATATGAAGGATTTCCACTGATAATTTGCCAGCACACAGTGATCTGAAGTGCATTTACTTGCATATCTCATATTTTTATCGCTCACTGTGTGGGCTTTTGATCATAAAAAATCAATGCAAAACCTGCTCCAATGTAAAGACTTTGAGTGTCTGCTGCAGTTTTCTGAGGAACTCTCAGTATGCATACAAGATGAAGACAAAGCGAGTTACTAATTTTTCACTGAATCATAATCTTTTTTCTTAATACGCTTTCAGACGTACTGTTTATTCTAATATATATAGCTTCAGTGGATTGTTGCTACTTTCAGCTGTTTGCCACCATTTAAAATTCATCATAGTTAATAGTTTAATTTTGAAAGGATATGTTACTCCAAACAAAAGGGATTGAAATGATGAGATTGCCAGAGCTACATCTAAAGTACAGCAACAGAATTAACAATAAAAAAAAAAGTTAAAAAAAAAAAAAAACACATCTGCCATCCGAACGAAGTAAAAAAAAAAAGTTGAATGTTGCTTACCAGTGTTGCACTTTGTTGGGACAATACCAGTCTGAATATACTGAAGAACGCCACAGCCCAACGTGAAATTAAATTTTTTGCAAAAAATTTGAAAAAAAGTAAAAAAAAAAAAAGGCTTGTAGTATAAAACTTTTCTCACTTGCAATGAGTCACAATCGTCAAGGACAACAGCAGCCAATACGGAGGAAATATATTGCTCAGACATGTTTACCCAACACCATTCCTAAATAACAGCCCTGTCTTGTTGGAAAAGGGGCTTTTAAGTGTGGATGTGCTTCGCTCTACTATAATCCAGCCGAGACATTACTTCTTCCCCTGGCAGACGTCCGCAGATCCCCCCTCTCTCCCAGCCAGGCCTTGCTCTCGGCTGCTATGGCAGAGCCGCAATAACTGCTGTTTGCTTAGAGCCTTGCCTCCCAGGTTCTCCTCTGTCACACAGAAATTGAATATTTTCCCAAATAGTGTTGCAGCTGTGCACAGATAAGGACAAGTCCTGTTCACACAGCACAAAGAATAAGACAGGGTTAGTTTGTGTGTGTGTGTGTGTGTGTGTGTGGGTGTATGTGCTGTCTATATTGTTAGTCTTTAATTAAAAAAAAAGAATGAATGTAACTAACTGAATGAAAGCAAATGAAATAACTATCTTGTTTAAAATGTAATTATGAAAACAATTAAGCTCTTTTCTATCATTACAAATATATTTCAAATGTTGTAATTATCTTCAAATTATCCAATAGAAAGTAACTGCTGCTCATACAACTGCTTTAATTGTAATCTGTGAAATAATAATCTGTACAAATGGCATTTAAAATCCCACGATGCTGACAAATGTGAGCAAAGTTTTTTCTTTCTTTCTTTCTGCCCAGCGTATTTATTACCAACCATTTCCTGCACTCGTCTTGGGAGTGACCTGAACACACACCGCTAATAGCACACAGCTTATCTTATCCGAAACCCAGGTACTGTTTTCAACGTGATGTTAAATACAGAGGCTACCATCAGAAAGCAGGCCAATATGTTGCACATGCTTTTTTATGACCAGAGGACGGGACTTTTCACGACCCACTTTTGCACTTTGCGCTTCCTTTTTTCTTCTCAAACACCATTCAGAGCACCGAGCGAGTGAAGCAATGAACAAGAGATGCCAGATAAGCTCATGGAGGCTGCCACTTAACCAGAGCACAGAGAGCTATACGAGAGCCATCAGCTAATATCCATGTTGCTCCTTGTCACCGGAGTTTGAATTGACCCTCACTTTCAACGGCTCCCGTCCTTGCTGTGTAATGTTCTGCTAGGAAATTATTTAGGCAAGCAGAAAGTTTCACCTGCCATTTCAGGGGTATACCAAATCCCCTGCTGCACCAGAGGCCTTTGGCAAGTGGAAACAAATGTTTCACAAAATGGCAGGGAGGGGAACACACTGGCGCACAGCGTTTTACTGATTGCCAATCGTAAAATAAAATCAGTCATGAAAGGGGAGGTATTCAGGCCCACCAAAGGCCTGCACATTGCATCAAATTTGCCATAGCTTTCTTTTACAGCCTTGTTTATTCGCTTTAATGGCGAGCAGTTACCCGCACAGTATGGCTCCATGTAGGTGGTTAGCAGCAGAAAAGATTGCATCTAAAAACACAAATCCACAATTTATGTGCCAAACAAGCAACGGGATGTAAATCTAAATGCTTTAACTCCCTGCAATCCTCCACTTCTGACACGTTCAAAACCTCACCACAGCTAACATCATCACCATTTGTAAGACATGCAACTTGCAATTGCCCCTCGTCCCTTATACACTGTTAGCGATCGAAGACTATGATGCTAGTGAATTAGAAAAAAAGACAAAACATCAGCTCGAATTTGATGCTCACTGCAGACCAAAGCTCAGCGTCCCTACAGTGTAACGCTGGGCACAAGCTATCCATCCAGCCACAATGCATCCTTTAATTCAGTCATATGGACGCGCCAATCGCAGCTCACACAAAGACAACAGGCTGATACCCACGCTTGTGAGACAGCGCAGCGAAATAACTAAGTGAACAAATGCTGCCACTGGTCAGCATGCGTGAGCTCAAATTGAATTAAATCCATAACAAATTACCTAAATAGAGCCAGAGTGGAAGTTTCTGGCCTGTTGTCGTAATTTTAAAATCTGCAGAGGCTATGAAAGCTGCGTTATGATCTGTTTAATGCACCAGTCAAACATCCGTACATGGTGCAAAACCTCAGCTGCTGCTCTGGAGGGGTGGTGGAGGAGGGTGTGTGTGTGTGTGGGGCGGGGGGTAAAATAAAAAATAAAAAAGACATCCCAGCAGAAAATGAAGCAACAGTCCGTAATGTCACAAATTTTGAATGCATTCACACCCACTCACTCATTCACATTCAGTGGCTTAAGAGTCTGGTGTGCTGCAAGAGGGTGATTTAAAAGAGTTGAGAATCGAGTGATATGTCACACTGTGCCCCCACCACCACCACCACAACCCCTACACATACACACAGACACAAAAAAAAAAACACACACACACACATAGAAGTGTGCTGGGCTGTATTGATCCGCAAGTCGACATGAACGCAGAAGCAAAGAGATCTGCAATCTGGTGCTCCAGCAGATCAAGAGCAGCTGCAGTTCTTTGAAACCGGACGCACTTCCACTGAAACAAGGCTATAGACTGAAAAAGGTATTCTCTCTCTCTCTCTCAGGCTGGGCTCAATGGTAAAATGCTCATAATGGCACGCTCAAGTTAAAGATATCAAGCAACCAGACATCTGAGAAGACAGTTTCCTTCTTAAATCCGCACTCACGAGTAGTTTGCATTACCTCCATCGAGTGAAGACACACCTGTGTTCCAGGCGCCCACAAATGGAATGACTGTTTTGCTTCTGTTTTAATGACGAAACCAAGCAGGAAAACTTGTGTGAGATTTTAAAACTGTGTCTGATACTCCACTTTGTACCAAGTGATTTTTTTTCTTCTCACCCCCCACCCCCTCCTCAGCGTTACACTATTTGCTCTTTGTGAATCACTGTATAATTATTCTGTTGTGTGAAAGCTGCCATTCTCCCACATCACCACATAAACAAATTCGAGCCCAGATTATGTTATACACAAGATGTCACACAGACCTGCTTACGAGAATGAGGGGAAGACACACAAGTCTTTTCAGTTTTACCAGCTCACACACTTATTCTCCAGCCTTTTCAGGCTCAACCTAAAAACCTGTAGCAGAAAATACGACTCCTTCCATTGTGCAAAGGCTCTGACCACTTTGATATGCTAATATGTTCCTTCCTAACAGCTGGAATTTGCACTTGCATTAATTCAAAGATTTTCTTGTTTAGCATGCACAAACATGTGAAAATAGAGTTCCTCAATAAAAAAAGGGGCTGAAGAAGCTGTGTAACCTCCAAAGCCTTAGAAAAAATGTCTATTAGCTTATTTCATACACATTCCTGAAGACTCACGACTGAGTTGCCTTTGTGTTTAACTGAATGTCACTATGGTAAGGGCGATGAAGCCACTTCATCATCTCAAGGATGAAGTCCCAGAAAAAGTGGTGCAGCATTACCTATTCAACTAGGGTTACTGTATCTGTTCATTTGAATGCATATTTAATTATAAACCCTCCACAAATGTCCCATTTTACTGGATTTATGATGAATGTGTTCCACACAGACATGAAAAGACCAAGAGAGACACATTCATGGACCCTGATCCAAGCAGGAATTCACAGCTCTCTCTCTTCTTTTGAGATCAGACGCACCACCAAAAAAAAAAAAAAAACACCACACAACAACAAATAAAAATCCAGCGGTGCACGCGAAGGATAGAGCTAAATTTATCCCCCAAAGCACTGATCGATCAGTGAGGACTGCTTGCTGTGCATCAGCGGCTGACCGGCTGTGTTGCTTCTCGGGGGCCAGGAGAGGCACACACCGCACCGCGTGTGCGTTTCTGCTCCCCCCTTACTCTTTCACACATGGTTGACAAGACGCGTTCAGAATCGGTAGGCCTAAATAATAAATGTGCAGTAAAAGGATCTAATTTTACTGCCACTCTGCGCCAACTGCGTCTGAGTTAAGTCCAAGCAGCCAGATCCACCTCCAGTTCACCTAGGATATGTTTTCTTTTTTTTTGACTGATTATTCCTCCCCTTGGTTCATTTCTTTACGATTGTGTCCCATTGCATCATGGGCTGTATCTCTGTGGCCAAAACTAATTATTACACTGGTAGGCGAGGCTTTACTGTTTTCTTTCTTTCTTCTTTCTTTCTTTCTTTCTTTCTTTCTTTTGGACAAATAGCCCTAGTCCCAATTATAATGGATTAGCCTGTGAATGCTCTCAAGAATTACACCGACATCGCCTCGCAGGTCACAGCTTCCAGCATAAATCCCCATTGAAAACCAACAACACCATCAGTAGATTTAAAAAGAACCCACCTACACCAAACTCTAACCTCAACTTTAAAGCAACAAATCCCACTTAGATGCAGCTTTCCCCCCCTCCCTCCAACACACACACACTTACATGTTCTTGGTCACGCAAACGCGCCCTCTCCAATTTATTTCTTTAAATACTTTCCATTGAGCCAAACAAACCAATCCACACATCTGGTTCTGTTTCCATGAACCACTTTTCAATTAACCCGTCGGACAATTTAAATCACTATAAACACGGAGGTGTTGCGTTTAAAGACTTACTCAAATCATGTCTCCCCAGTAAAACGTGACCCTTTTCTGCTCATAAAAAGTAGCAGTAATATACTGTAAGACTTTAGTGGTGGTTGTTTTTTTGTTGTTGTTGTTTTTAACAAGTTCCAAAAACAACTGAAGTGACCAAGCAAAACCAGAAAAGTTAGTACTCTACTCCTCATCAACTGGTCGAGAACAGCTTGGAGGTGGGATTTTTTTTTCTTAAGTGAAGGTGTAGAAGAAGAAGAAAAGTAGCCACACTTACCTTTCTTGAAAAGCAGTGAAGCCGAACGAGGCTTAAACGTTGTCAGTGCAGAGGAGACTTGAGTTGTAAAAAATAAATAAATACTAACAATAATAATAAAAATGTCAGTCTGATGGGAAGTCCTCTGCGGCGAAGAGAGTGGGTCTGCAGATCTCAGGCATGCTCCCCTTATCTGGGACAGAGGCTGGCTGGTTGTAGGTATCAGGCGGCGGGTCCCCTTCTCAGCCGGTACGTTCCCCTGCACCGGACGCCGCACACTTCCATGGCAAAGCAATGGTGCTGGTGCTGCTGCTGGTGCTGGTGCTGCTGTTCTTGTGCTGTGCGCTCAAGTCCAAACTCATCAACAGCTCACATGCAACCTTCTGTATAAGCAGCTCAGCTCAGAGTCGGGCTCCCTCCTCTTGTCTTCTTTCTTTCGCCTTCACTCCCGCAAGCAGAAAACAAACAAGGAGAGCACAACCAGAGGAGTTCAATAAAAAGATCAGATTTTTTTTTTTTTTTTTTTTAAAGATAAAGTGGTAGATAAAGAGTGTTGGGCTTTTTCAGTGTCTTGTCTGGTAACGGGGGGTAGAAGATCACAACGCTTCCTCCCGGCTTACTTTGGCTGCCGACGCCGCTCTCTTGTCTGTCTCCTGTGGGCTTTCTGTCTGAATGAAGGCTGCGAAGAAGTGGGCAAGTTTCAGCGGCTCGCCTCTGGAAAAGATCCCGCTCACAGTGTTGAGACACTTGGTGGAAGCAGCGCGGAGCGGGGGCTTCCAGTAAACAGCGCCAGTGCAGAGGAGAGCAGGCTGCCGTCTGCAGGAGCAGTCTGAGCAAGGGACTCCTCCAAAACCAGACATGGACTCCGCGATCCGCGAGGACTCGGAGTCTAGACCCGTGTGCACGAGACTAATCACATTAACTTACTATCATGCCCGGCAGGACTCAGCTCAGCTTTTTATATATATATAAAAACACTCAGATGATTCAACATCATACTAAAAAGAAGGAGGTTATCACTTCACACCCCTCCTCCGCTCATTTTTGGCTCCTTCTCTGTTTGGAGATGCAACTGCTCGGCTTCCTTTTGGGCACGAGAGGCCCCAGACAGCCCTAGACTATTCAACCAATGACAGAGGACTCATTTTACTGTAATACTACCAAGCATCAAAAGGAACATGGAAGTACATACCACCACCACCCCCCTCCTCACTCATTCACTCACTCACTCCAACTGGCCCCACAGGATAACAGGCTGGCCCGAGCAGCAGTGGTCAAGCCTCTGCTGCTGGTCCTGCTGTTGTGTGGAGCCAAGCAAAAATCTACACTCCATTCCGAGTGTGTGTATGTGTGTATTTTCTTTTACATGATTCACAACACCATACAGATGCAGTGTTTTTTGTTTTTTTTTGGTCAAGCTGCTGTGGATTTTGACCTTCGCACTCTGAAACTGTACCGTGTACTGATGATCCGCAACTTGTATTTATCCTGAAAAAATGCAGGTGATGTTTTATACTGACTTTCCAAAGGGACACTGCTTTTGAAATGAATCTGAGCTCAACTTTCCTTTTCATTAAAACCTCATAAAAGAGTTAAATATATATATATTTCTCCATCTGGGAAAATCTGATTTTCAGTGCAGCTGATATTTTATATTTGTTCAGAGCCTCTATCTCTAAACAGGAAAGCCTATAAATAAACAAAACACATGTAGGTCACAACTGTTTCACATTGATCTCTGCATTTGGTGAAGCCTTGGAACATGTTATGATCTGGTTGAGGAATTCTGTCCAGAAACATTATCAGACAAGACGTGGGTCCGCACCTGGCTTCAATAAAAACTGTCTCTCACCCACTAAGGGGAAACGTGAAGTTGAGTCATAGTTGCCAGGTGAAGGTGAACACAGGAGAGAGGCACACTTATGTTTTCATAAGCATAATTTTACATAATAATACTGCCTCTTTTCTTTTCTTTCTTTCTTTCTTTTTTTTTTTGAATGGGACAAAAAAAGAGAAAACAGATGTAATAAGAGGTCACCCAGTGGCAGGTATCCATATCTGCAGAAATGTTTATTTATAAGCCAAGACTAAAAACACATGTGGTGTCTCAGCGATGAACAGCTTAAACTGCCATTTTGCATGAATTCATTTGAATCTGCTTCCTCAGATTGTCAACAGAGGGCATTAGACACGTATTGCTTTTCTTCCCTATGAACATAATTCACTCAACTGTCAATTCACGACAAGATCAAATGAAACCGGGTGAGGACACATTTCAGTCTGACTCGCATAGTAATTAAGTCTTTTTTTTTTTTTTTTTTGCTAATTGTAGATCACCTTGTGCTTGTGACCCCAGCTCACACAGTCACTCCTTTGACAAGTCACAGCGGTTGCACATAAATTGTTTATGTGCAAGTGTTTATGATGATATAGTCATATCTTGCAAAGGCGGCACAATATTGCACATAATCACTCACCAAATGGTGCATGATAAACGGTGGCTCTTCTATGCAGCCCCCCGAACACATTCAGAAGGTGAAAAACAAGGGCTGAAATGATCACAGTCGCATTTTAAAAACACCAAGTATGTATTCTCACAGAACTGAAAATGTGAAGTGCGTGTTTTTGAAGGGTGGTGAAGATGTAACTGCGGCGATTTTCTGTTTTTATATCGGTTTGAAAATGTGCAGCAGATGCTTCAGACAAACTTCAGCCATCCGTGGAGAGAGAGTAAACGTCTCCCCATTTCCCATGTGGCTCCGGAGCCTGCCTCTTAACCTTCAATTGTTCGCTTAACAATGCTTATTGGTTCCTTCCCAAAATATTTGCACATGATTGACATCTCAGGCACACATGACCAGTCACAGGACCGCCACTGACCCTCTGACAAATCAGCGTCCCCTCGCCGTTGTCGGACAACGATGTGGTCAGATTGTATGCTCCACAGCACACAGTCGAACGTCCATCAATCAGTCGTTTGTTTTTGACCTTCTTTGTTTTCTCATGTGGTTCAGCCTCACTGGGCAGGACCTAGACTCACTCAACAGAGTTTGCTTGAGTCATGTACTTGAGTCCATACCTGTAATTGAGTCATTGTTTAAGCTCACAGTGTTGTTTGGTGCAAAGTGCAGCTAAAGAGGATCCCTTTTAGGACACACTTTCTTCTTGTCACTTGCCTTCCAGCCATTACAGAGCAACTAAGTTCAAAGCGAAGCTCTGTGTACGTGAACTGCGAGCCGCCGGCATTTCTTCCTCTGCTTGGTTTGCATGAAATCCGGCAGCTTGATCTTTTTCCCAAACCAAGGGGAAACTCCTCCACATCACAACCGCACCGACTTTTTTTTTGTTCTTCAGTATTCTCTCATCAATTTTGTCAAGCTGGCTTTAGTGGCCTCCTTGGATATCAAACTCTTGGAGTAGACTCATAATCAAAGAAGGCCCCTCTACACAGTGGAGACTTGGTTAATATTTATGTAGCCATGGGTAACCATGCAGTTTGGAGTTTCCACCTCACTTCTGCAGCACCTCGAGGAGCTGCCCTGTTACTTGCACGGGACGAACTGGGCACAGAGCTGATTTAAGGAGGCAACAGAGCTTTCACTGGCTTATTTAAACCAAAAAGAAAAGAAAAAAAGAGGGGTTTTACTGAGTTTCATTTTAAATGTGTACGTCTGAATACTGACAAATCCTTCCAGTAAGATGTTGAACTTTAACCTGTGGCCAATGACGTGACATCTGGATACTACCATCATTTTTTGATGTACACCACTACCAGTGCTTTCATGTGAATATGTTAGCTGTATTATAGATTTTTCTTTTAAAATCATATCCAGACTGTAGCCAGACATTTTCAATCAATATATTATCATCAACTATTATTTTTGTTGAACAGCATCCTGACACCAGACAGAGTTCAAGCTGAAACAGACGTTATTTTGAATTCACTTTGCTGCTGGGGTTAATTTAAAAAAAATGAATGGGTTATCATATGTTGATGAAAACCTGTTTTTATGTGCTATGCTTTCCACTTGCTTAATAACAAGTGGTGAATCGGCTGAGTGTTTTTGTCAAGGCTCCTATTTTGCTTTAAAATACAAAAGCATTGGGGCATTGACAGCAGCATGCGTCTGACCCAGAA
The DNA here is from genome assembly GCA_900303245.1 of Selene dorsalis. Classification (NCBI taxonomy): domain Eukaryota; kingdom Metazoa; phylum Chordata; class Actinopteri; order Carangiformes; family Carangidae; genus Selene; species Selene dorsalis. The sequence continues at coordinate 22,020 of OMNW01002521.1, read as the reverse complement.
TCAATAGTGGATAAAAGACTGTCTTAAGCCTTTTGAAGTCAATAGAGTTTTATTGGTCTTAAACCTAAGAGAGAGAAAAACAAACAAAAAACAAAAAAAAACAACAAAAAAAAAGCTCCTGTCTAAATGTAAATCAACATTGTGTGCTATGAGCTGGCACACCAAGTAAAATATCAAATCAAGTCCCAACGAATGATCTCATCATTCTGCTCAAATTTCAGTTATTTAATCACTCTGTCCCAAAAAAAAAAAAAAATGCTGCTAGAGCCAGTCTACCTTAAAAGGAGCCCAGGACATATAATTGACCCAGCAGACAGGAAGCAATTAAAAAGAAGTCAAACACATGAGGGGCTTTGAGATCAAATTTGAAAAAAGCAAGGTCCAGTGTGGGCTCTGGCTTGCACAACTGTCAAATAAGTTGACTGCTAAAAGACCACACGACATAAACAAACCATTTAAAGCCAACTGTGTCGTGAAGTAAACATTAGAGAATATTAGCACTCCTTCGAACTATGTCCTACAATCAAACCTTTTCAGAAACACACTCTGCCATGCAGAAAACAGCCTTTTTGCTCTTTCTGGGGTTTGATAAAAGAGAGACATGTTGGTTTAAATAAGCACAAGAGAGCAACAGATATAGGTGAAGAATCTCCATTCAAATGTTTTGTATGGAAACATAGCCAAGTGGAAACAGATGTGCTTCACTTGTGACCTATAAAAAAATGATATATGGTCACTAGTAATATGATTCAGCAGAGGCCAACAGTTCCAATTTGCTTCACTTTGCCATGTTGTACTCTGTGTTGTGTAAATGTAGACATATTTTTCAAACAAAAGCTCTGGCTTTTTGCAGTGTAAACCCAGCAAATGCTCCGTATACTTTGAAATGACTGGATTGAGAGAAAGATCCATTTATTCCTGATTGCAACGCATCTGAAACCAAAGGTTTTCTGTTGAGTACAATGTTATCACAATTATAATTCGTCAAGTTGATGTATTATAATCCGAAAACATAGCTGCTCAGCTAGAGAAAACATCTGTGATATTTTTCTCCACTTTTCCATTTTTCAGGAAACTCGGAAATAAAATGCTGAAATTTTTTGGAATATTCCCACAGCACTGGGGAAAGTGTTGGACTCCACATGCTATGCAAATTGCTTTAATGTATCAATTACATGTAGTAAAAAAGGTTTAAAAAAAGAGGTCTGGTTCTTTAGTGCAGCACAATGAGAGCTATTCTCAACTGACCACTACATTAACTTCCATTAAACCTAGACACTATTGAAATGTGCAGGGAACAAAGTCGTAGTTCCTTGTCTAAAACCCACAGCGGAGATGATTCTCTGACAGAGCAAAACTACAGCAAACTTCATACTGACACAATACCAAGACAAGGAAGGATGAGGAAGTCTTGAAAGAGTGTTGAAGAGGAGGAGTAGGTCAGTGTGAGGAAAACAACAATTCAAAATCTCCTTTTACCTGGACAGGCAATAATAAAAATCAACTTTATTAGTGAACTGTGCAGAGGATAATCTGTCTGCGTTAATACCCTCTAGTACGAGCAGAAAACGCCTTCAATTGTTCTCCCTAATGAAGACGAATACTATACTGCAAAGACAGAGGAAAATATGTGACCTCACCAGTCCCTTTAGAGGTCAATAATCTTTTAGAATAATTGCCTGAATTTTTAATTGAAGCAAAATCTTACTTAAGCATTCATCACTGTGGACAGACATTCCTCCCTTCAATTTTGCATTCCGATTAATTCTACTAATTTAAAAGTAACTGCTTTGTGCCAGTATAAAGGAACACAATTATAAGTTTTAAATACATATAGCTTATTTCCATAAAACATTCCCTTTCTAAATACAGAGGCTGCTCAGCAAGGCATAAAAAAATTATGCTGGCTATTGCTGTAGATGCTTAAACTTATTACAGAGTCAACAACAATCTTTTGAAGGTTTTTCAATTTGTCAAAATTCGCACATATGACTAAACAAATTGTTCTTCAGGGATGATTACTTTTTTTTTCTTCTTCTTCTTCTTCTTCTTCTTAGAGGTGTTCTCCCAGTCACACATTTGAGAAAACAGAGGCTGTGTGCAAATCTGCAAGGTCGTATGTAAATACTGACAATAGCGAGAGCACCTTCTTTAATACGCAGTCCTTAATAAGTCTGGAATTGCACTCATCCCAATCATTTGACACAACTGTTTATTAAGCCAAATTAGACCGGATGAAATCTTTCCAGGCCAATCAAATAGTTTGCTTGATTAGTGGTGTGTTCTTCCTGGCACACTGAAGAACAGATGAATCCAATAGGGGAGAAAGACAAGCAAAGTAAGGGCAACTCTAATTTCTGAGGACAATGAACTAAATTGTTCTGTCCCAATTTCTCAAGAGATACTTTGTAATCACAGCTAATTATTGTTGCATGGTAAAGTGGGAAAGGAACAATAGTTGCTGTTCCAGACTTGCCGCAAGTTTTCCAAATAAAGAGATTTTTCTCTTCTTTCTTTGAAGATTTACAAAAGTACAAAAGAACCGCACAATCTGAGACGGACGCAAGTTCAGCGTTGCAGAGGACAAAATAAAAAACAGAAAAAACTAAAAAACAAGTTTCTCCATTCAAAAAAACCAAAAAACATGTTGCTCAGAGATCAACCTAAATAGTCCAACACACTCATGAATCAGGGTGGACTAAATATACCAGCAAGCACTGGTGCAGGAAGTGGTAAGATTCTTCACACAGGTGTAAGTATAAATACTGCAATAACAAGACAAGTGGGGAAGGTTAAGTGTTCTGAGTGTATGCTGAGTTATAAATGGTGTTTAAAAAGATGTTGTCAAAAGGGAGTATTTTACACGTTTTATATTCATAACAGCATATTCTTTTAAGATCAATGTGCTTTGTATGTAGAATCTTATTGTAAAATGGCCGTGTATAAAGCAGTATCAGTCAAGAAGGATACTTCCAATTTGTACTTGAGTGCTACACATGAGTACATGCAGCCTTCCTCTGCCAGAATGTAATAAAACACAATACTTCTGTGATTGTTCAATTCATTTTTTACACTTTTTATGTCTTTCTGTCAGTCTGATGTAAAAGTACAAGCTATGGATCAGACATAATGTCTCAGTGTCTCTAGTTTCTCAACTATTATGCTCTGACCTGGTTGAAACTTTGAATTTCCTCATGTGTCTTATAAACGGTGTGTCAGTGGGTTTTCTTCCTTCACCCTTTCTCAATAGCAACCCTCTGAGAAGAAAAAACCAAATAACTTTTACACAAATACCACATGGATTAGACTGCATTTGACAATTTCTTCACTGTGTCACTCAAATTAGTCTGAATGAGGGTTCACCAAAGAGGAAATTAGTCAGAGATGTCATGACTAACATAAATACCTTTATGAAAGAAGCAGAATAAATAGGGGTCAACATAATAAATGCAATAAATGTTCCACAGGCAAAAGGAAATGGAAAAATGGAAATGTGCAATGGATCCCATCCATATTTCAGATGATGGGATAGGCTTGCCATGTTTAACCTAACGCTGGGATGTTTGATTAACTGTGTTAATCATTTCCCATCTGCACTGGGCCCCTGTTTCTGCCTTTTGATTAAATTCTGACTTGTCTTGCATTGTTCATTATGTGTACTTGTCAAATAATTGACTGCTTGCAGGCAAAAAAAGAATGTACGCCTTTCAATCTTGATGAGGAAGTGCTTTAATATCATGTCATTCACTTTACACAGCATGTCCAGGAGATGAGCGGAAGACATAGCGAGAAGTGCCTTCCCAGCATAACCTCAGGGGGGGAAAGGTTACCGTGAGTTTGGCCCATCAGGTTTTAAACAAGCCTTTTTCTCCCTCAGGTTCATGTCCAGGGTCAAATACACTGACTTCTGCCACAGACAGCTCAGAGTATGTACAGGGGAACACATGACTAGATTCACAATATGATCTCCAATATTGGAAACGTAATAGAAAGGATAGAATGGTTCAGATTAATTCAATGCCTTTAAAAATGTAATTATGAATGAATGGCTAGATGTTGGTAGGTGTAACAGACGATTCAAGACATATTGCTCATGTAATTGATTTTAATGAATCCACAAATATGTCACGACAGACATCTTTAGTGTATATGCAGTACGATTAGAAACACTACCACAATATACGGATTAACTTGCATTTAAATGAAACCTGAGACCATTTCAAAACACTGGATTAGAGCAGTAAGAGCTCGTAGAGAATTTACGAATAACACCATTTCAGGTGTCTGCTTTTCATGTTCAAGAGTTTCCAGCTCTGCCTTCTTTTTTAATTACTTCACAGCACAAATGAATCAAATCATAAAGCTGTCACTAAGAACTCAGACCTGCCGCGATAATGACACCTGACTGGAATGACAGCTCCACGCTGGGTTATTCCTGGGGTTAAGGGTGTGTAACTCCAGTCTCTTCAGCATCATCTTTGCTCCCAGCTCTTAATACAGTCTTGTTTGTATAGCCCTTAATAAAGAAGCACACCACTTTGTATGCATATGCAGTGTGCTGACAGCCTCTCTCTTTTTTTTCTCCTCAAGGATAAACAGGTACATTCAACACAATTAGCCTTGGAACTTAAGTATAACTCTGCCGAAGAGAATGTGGAATAAAATACGGTGTGGTGAGTTTATGGTCATGTAAGTTTTCAGGTTTTTTCTTTTTCTTTTTTTTTTCTAGCCCTTGATACGAGCCGAGATCACCACATATGTGTGAATAATTCATTCGTAAAAAAGCCCGTTCCCCAGCAGTTTCAGTCAAATCGCCTCAGTGTGGATGTAAAATGAATTTACTCGCATGGTTCCACAAGAACTGTCTAATGATGGACTTTTAATATTACGGCTGCCTATTGTCACCACCCTGCTCACTGTCAAATCTACAAAAGAGGCTGGATTTAATTAAACAACTACTTGTGCATTTCATCTCAATTGCTATGGCAACATCCTAACTTCCCCTGCCAGGCTACGGGTTTGTGCTACATCACATTTCTCGCTCCTTTTCAGCTTTGCTTAAACTGAAGCCACGAAGATCACAGACAATGCAGTTTTACTTCGAAGGGTGTGTATGTGTGTGTGTGTGTGTTTTCTGGTAACGACATTATGTTATGGCAGAAAGAACCAAGAATTTTATCCTTGTTATTTTGTCCATGTTGAAGGAGGAAGACAATTTTTACATTTCAGACACTATTAGTTCTCAAAATGAAGGTAAGAAAAAATAATTTGTGTCAGGTTTTCTTTCTGTAAATGTCCTTGTTAGGATCCAGAGACAGAAATACATCGAGGCAGATTAAACAGAGCTCCAGAGAGAAATGGGAGAATATATCTGAGTGTGGATGTGGATATGTGTGTGTGAATGTGAGTGTGGGAGGTTCTCCCCAAATTACAAGAGTGAACCCATAGGTCACTGGTTTGTCATGGTAAACATAAGCCGTTGGAATTGAGTTCAGGAGCTTTCCCACCACTGCTCCGAGGTGGCAAAGGCTCAGCCACCGCTGCATTCTTGTGTGTCTTACCATTAAGACCCAGTGAATACCTTGGCGACAATGGTCATGTGGTCAATGCGGAGGCAGCAGTGGAAGCAGCTCAGACGTGGGCAAAGGGTGAGCACTTTGGAATGGACTCATTAAGTCACAGCTGTTGTGTTCAGAACAATGAGGCCAGGACTCTTCTCAAACCTCTCCAGCACCCAAACATTAAAACCTCAGTGGAAGATGTGCTGTAGAGTGGCGATGGTCTACAATGGCTGGAGGTCTGATGGGAAGCAATTGTATCTTAACTTTGTCTCTGAGGACTTAGTAAATATTTATGGGTTTCTGTGTCCATTCTGTGTTCAGAAACAGGTTTGAGGGTGGGAGGGTCTCATTTGAATAGGCCTCCACTTGTCCCCTTGATAAATCCTGAAACAAATATTCATTATCAAGAGAAACAAAACAAAACAAAATCACATCACTTCTAACTAAACATAATAATATAACATAACGATAATTTTATCTGTTTGTCTGTCTTTGTTTCTCATGTGGACATCTCATGAGATTCAAAGCTATCCTTTCCTTTGTATTCACAATCCCACTCAAACACGCACCTCATGTCGACACAGTAAGAGGAAGCCAGAGAAGCAAAGCCAGTGACCCCGCCATGGTTTGGGGGTCTCAAAATTATAACACCCTTCCTCTCCTCACAAAGCACTCCCCTGCTGCTGCAGCCTTGGTACTGCAATGCCAGCACCATTGCACTAGATTGGATTAGAGAGACATCTAACTGTGAGATGGAGCCCAGGCTCGCCACCAGTCCTATTTATCATGTAAATGCCACAACAGTTCATGGTGCCCAGCATAATGGAATGGATACAACACAATAAAAGGTTCCTTTGTCTGCAAAATTACAAACGGTGGCATCAGTTGGTGAGGATCTTTTTCTTTTTTCTGTTCACTTTTGTGGAGCTCTCAGAGTGCCTGGGAAATAACTAGAGGAGTGAGTCCCTGACTCATGTCATAGGGTATTACTCTGCTAGAGGTTTTCTTGGAGCACCAAACTCTGGATTTGTTCTATGTTTCCTTTTTCCTTTCCTTCCCGGAGTCGGCAGTGTTTGCTTTGGAGCTGACAGTTGACGTTTTAGGATTCCGGAAGCCGGCCCACCAGCAGGCATGAAATTTTAACCTGTAACAACAAAGTCGCTACGATCCAGCGTTTATACGGCTGGCAACAAGGACAACCTCGCCCATGAAAGTTAAAAACACACTGGAGTGTTAAATTGTAAACTTGTCTTTTAATCATCATCAGTACAATGTTTTTCAGCAGTATTTCTCTAATGCGTGACTTTAAAAAATGAGACGTGGAATGCAAACTCTGAGGGAAAAAAAAGTTTATAGAAACAGACAGAATGTGTCTGAGAGGATCCAAAGAGGCTCAAGTGCAGGTCATCGAATCTAAGAGTTCACACCTCGTCGCTTCAGAAGCTGTGAGTCAAGAAACCTAGTCTCCAGATGACGGAGGAGCTAACTTCCACTTAAATATTTATTTGCGTTAAGGTGTCTGCAGATTCCTCCTGTTTCTTTCCAGATGAGGCTTGGGTGAGATCACCCACTGCACATCTTCACATGACCCCTCGTCACTCAAGACCTTTCATGCATTTTCATAATAAGGTCCACCTGGATCCTATCACCACAAGTCACCAGAGCAGTTTGTTCTAGGCAAAATGTAATTAAAGTTAGTGGTTTCACATGTAATTATCACAACAGAGCCCCGACCCTGTGCGCGCTCCGAGTACTTTGTTGAAAAAAGAAACCAATGTTTGTGTTTATCTTTTCAAATTAGCTGGAACCTGCTTTAAAATTAAGTTGGATCTCTGAGGGTCTTTTTTTTAATCATCACAAATCCTCTCTAACACATGCGTTCATGCTCCGTCACATGCCTGTGCTGAAGCCTTTCTAAATCCTCACAAACTTGTAGTTTGTTTAAAGTGAGGAGCAATATGATAAGACATCTCCTGAGAGGTGGGAGTCAGCTGCTTGGTCCCGTTTCAGTTAAGTGCAGTGGTGTGTATTGGTTAAGCTGGTATTGGACCATCTCAAATTTGCCCCTTGGTGTAAGATAAGCATACGCTGTGACCCCCCTCCTCCACACACACATACACACACACTGCAACTCACTCTCTAAACAGCACCCCCGCACAGCTGTCTCCCTCCTCTGGGAGACTGTGAAGGCCAACTGTGCAGCCACTGAAATGAGCTGCTAATCCCTGTACAGGCTCCCGAGCATATTACAATGCACAGAGCCATCAGTCCATCAGCCACTGTGCAAATGTGTGAATGTGTGTGTGTGTGTGCTATGAGTCCATATGCATCCACTTGTAGTTTTAGCTATTTGAGTACCAGATGCATCAAGCAGCGTGTGTACATGAGAGGGTGAAAATGATTGTTGCTTCTGTCCTGTGTGACCTCATTAATAGCTATATACCCCTTTGCAGCATTTCCTAAGAGCACGACCAATTGCTATCGCAGGAAGGAGATTCCTCTTCTCCCCAACAAGTGTCCCAGCCTCATGTCTCTGCCTTTCATTGGAGCGAAGTCATTACTAGTGCTTATGAAAGTGAAATGAATGAAAGCGTAAAGGGATGGATGGGAGGTCATGGCCTTAGGGCCCCTGGGGAGTGAGGACGAATAAACTCATCACCTAGTACTGATGGAGGACTGCTCACCTCAAGCGCCACATCTCTATCCCTCTAGCCTTACCCACCTCCACCAGACTTTGCCCTCGCCATAAAGGCAAGCACAAAGATATGAGGCAGAAGCAATTTTCTACTGAAGTGATGCTCACAAAAAAAGCCATAAAACACATTCAAGGGCAACGCGGTGTGATCACCTGAAATCAGCATGATAAGGGAATGAATACACGAGCCCAGACCAGCCTTCCCTCCCTTTCAGATCACTCCTGATTGGTGTAATTTCAAAGGTGAGCCTTTGTTCGAATGGGTTAATATTGTTATCATAGAGCTGTTATGAAATCATGCATTTTTAACTAGAAGAGCTGATTTTAGTCCCTAAATTCAAACTGAAATATTCATCAGCGTGACTGCACCAGGCTTAAAATTAGCTGATCGAACTGATTTTTTTGGACAAAAAGTGTAAACAGCTGCTGCCATAACTCTTTGTGCGAACCTGTTAGCCAAGTGGTAGAGGCAACTCTCTTGTAACAGAATGGTTCCACACGCAGTCCCGAAAATAGGAGTTAAAACTTATAAGAATGATTGTCTTTCAGCAAGGCAGAGCTTTTTCCCTTGTTTCTCTCTATGTATAACTATCATCCTAATATATGTTAAAAAAGTCAGGTTCTGTAGTTTGACTGAATGACCGTCATTTAAATGGCAAATTCTCCACAAAGCAAACGCAACAAAAAACAGCAAAGACAAATGTTGATCGTGTGTTTGCACCATCCCAAGCTTGATCATACCTCGCCATTTTCATCATGTCGGTTTCATCATGAGGTTGTCGTATTCTGTGAGGGGGAGTTTGAAAGCAGTAACTGTATCTCTCTTTACAGCCTACATACAAAGGTACCAAACATTCAACACCAATAAATGGATTCAGGACAAAAGTAAGTTGGTCAAATTTGATCACTGTGGGTGTAAAAACTAGGGATGTTCCTAATGATCAATATCCGTCAATTAATGTTAATTTAGACTAGATGACACGTGAGATCACAGCGTCTTCAAGTAAATAGTGTTGTATTAGTTTGTTGAGTGTGGCTAACAGTAGGAGTGCTAGCTCACCACTGTTGTAGGTTAACAACCACATGCCTGCACTGAATGTGCCTGCTCTGATGTGGTGTGGTCTGATGTGGTCATTATATTCTGAAACAGCCTACACACAACCTGTCTGTCCCACTTTCCACCCTTTTTATTGATAACATCGGGGCACTTGAATGGGGGAAGCTGCATCCCCAGTTGGTGGTGGACGGCTGCTTTTGTTTTACATATATGAAATATTAATAATTGGAAACATTTTGAATGTTTACATGACAAATTGGGTGTATATTTGAGTAAAAGCAAGGCTGTTTTATGATTGAAAAGTTGAACTATTCTCGGCCAGTTAAAATGCAGAGACTATTTTTTATGACCACATAAAAAAAATGAACAAACTTAATACCATTGTTATCTCAACTAAGGAGGACAGACGGTCGAAAACGCCTGCAAGGACTTTCCGTTCTTTGAATTACACAGATACCTTGACTGTCTACAGGCATAACAGGGGCAATTTTTCACAGCTACCTGTCCGTGACACATTGTCCACTTATCCATCAGCAAGCCTCAAAACGAAAGCCGTTTTGCCGTCAGTTTTCATCTTGTGCCTGTGACGTCTGGCCAGCCATATCTCACACAAGTCTTCGGCCTGTAAGAGAGCGAAGAGTGGAAATATGACACTAAAACTTGTCAAAGTAAAACATTCTGACCGAAAAATTCCTCCATATTCACCAGGGAAAGCAGTGTGTTAGAAAAATGTGAAGTCAAGATACTGAACAGTCTCCATTCAGAGCAATCAGCATAAATGTAAGAAAACCTGGCTGTGGATTGATGCACGTCTGGCAGACTTGGGTGAGACAATTGTATATGTAATCAGCAATTAGCCTAATGACAGTGCTGACAAACGTTGGAGTGTACGGTTCGAGCATGTGTGTCAGTGTGTCATCGGACTGGTGTGAGTAGAAGGGCCAGGAAGGACGGGGGTCTGCTGAAAGCCCTGTCGGAGTCCTTGAGTGATGGCTTGTCAGCGAGGCACTCCTGTTTCAGACAGACTCGAGGCTCAGGTGGCTCCAGCAGGCTCTTCTACCTCCACATGGTGTTTCTCGGGTCACACTTGTCTTTTCCACACTCCTCTCCATCTGCAGCCCACTCCTCCTTCCTATTCCCCTTTCTTAAACACACTTTTTTTGGTAATCTACTAATTCTACCACCTAAACTCCTGAGCTGTGTTATGTTCCCTGCAACATGCTTGAGTAAATCTCAAATATGAATGCCCACGGCTTTCATTTCACTTGTTGGTCACACTCAAAAATACCTTCTTCCACTGGAGCTTTGGCTGTGCTATATGTCAGTCTGCTGGAATGCACACAGGTGGAAAATATTGATGTTTTATAAAATGCGGTGTAATATATTCAACGATGGAAAATGTATCCTGTAATGGGCAAAGTGTACGCCAATAATTGAAAGTGAAATTCTGAAGAAAATGAACCTAGAGGTCAAGCCCTTCCAAATGCTTTAAGGGGGTCATGAGATCATTCATGTGGGAGGAAAGAAAGACAAAACACCGTTCTACTACACATTTCCACAACACTAGACTTTTCTCTATCTCCCATCTTTAACACTAAATCATTTTTGTTTCTGAGTCATTTCAGTGAAACCGACCATAAGTAGTAGTGATGGCTGTCAGATAAATACAGAGGAGTAAAAAGTAGAACACTTAACTCTGAAAAGTAGCAGAACAGAATATAAAGTAGTGAAATTTAAATACTGCAGTCAAGAACTTTCCACGGCTGTATAAGTTTAGTCCTCTTGTAGAGGCCCAACACGATCTCCTCAAAACTGCATGTACACATTTTTATATATGAAATCTACTGTCCTTTTTGCCAAGTATGTTTTGAGGTGAAATGTAATCACTGCTTTGATTATGTTCACTAGAAAGGATAGAAAAAAGAAACTACACTACCCACAAAAAGTTAGGGACATTTCAGAATGCACCTAAATGCTCTATAACCTTTACATTCAGGATTCAGACAGGATGTTGTCAGAGGAAGGTGTCCACTGAGCTTAAAGTGTCACAGAGTGTCATCAGCAGGTTGGACAGAGACACAGAGACACTGGAAGAGTCACAGAAATGACATTCATATATCCCTAACATTTTGTGAGTAGTGTATTTCTATGACTGATTTAAGACAGACTTTGATGCTATGTTGACCATATATATGCTGCACTAACTGAATCTGTATACTGTAACAACAAACTCTTACAGTAAAGGTCTGAAAACTTGCCATAATATTTTTTGCCAAACTCCACTGCTGGCACTCACTGGGATTCTTAAACAACAGTTTGCATTTGCTCATCAAGTATTCAGATCAATTCTTTTTGCAGTGCAAATGCTCAACATCAAGGACACCGACTGAGTCGTGGGCCCTACCAGATTCTTGAATCCAATCATAACCTTAAATCTGATCCAGCCACCCTACTGTATAATGAACTATCTATTGCAGCAGGAATCTTTCAAAAAATAAAGAACTCAGTGGGAACACATCAGAGAGTCGGGTGTCCGTCTCACCTGGTGTCATCCCATTCGGGGCTGAGTCCGGTCAAAGAGCCGCGGGACTCGGAGACAAACTTGTAGACAACCAAAAGGCAATCTCGACACAGCTGGACCAGCCGGCGGCAGCACTGCAGCTCCTGGGGTGACACTACCTCACTGCTCTTACTGAAGATGGTCTCCCATGATGAACTGGAGAGGAGAGAGAAGGCAAAACCAAGCACACAGACACACAAAGAGTCAAAGCTAGAAGTTATGAATTAGCATAACCATAGAGGCGTCAGTATAGACAAGTACAATGTGGACATAATGTACACCCACATTCAGTCACATACAGTCTAACGTGTGGCCTTTAGTTGTAGATGTGTGCACAAACATTTGCATGCACTCTCTCCCACACACACAGACGTACAGGAAGCCATACAGACACACACAGGGGAAGGATGAAACAAATCCAAGTACAGTTAACCCCCTTTAAGGCCCCGGACATACCCCTGACTGTGAGAGAGCCTCAACAACTGAGACACACAACCCTAGGGGGTACGTTTGATGTCTAGCCCCTTTCACTCCTTGGGAGGTGGGGGTGCTTCCTCTGAAAACGTTCAGGACTGTGTGTGTTTCCATTCTCTTCCTCTAAGTCGTTTTCAAAGCCTGTTGAATTCATTGCCCACCATAGCTGCTAGGCTGTTTGATTGTTGTTAAGTCCCTTAGATAAAATATCAAACAAGAGACAGAGAGGAACAGGGCGAGCGGGGTGGGGGGGCTGCACTTGGATTTGGAGTGTGCTTTTGGACGTGCACTGATTTGCTGTTGCCATGTGACAACGGGGCCCCCCGTTGGGTTCATCCATGTTGGGGCCATGGCCTGTTGTAGGGAGGAGTTGGACAATTGGCTAGTGAGCTAGCTGAATCATCCAGGACGGGCTGTGATCAGACAAAGGCTACATGGGGTGCAGCATGCTGGGGGTAGCTGAGGTTAACATAGGCTAATCCCTCCAGGCCCTCTACCCCTACACCCAATCTTTATTTGTTTTTTTCTACTGTTTTTATGATATCTCATTTTCAGTCCCTCTCTTGTCTTTTTTATTTCTCTGTGCCCTCTCTCCTTCTACCTATCATTCCCCTCATCTATGTCACCAGCTCATTCCCTTCCTAACTCTCCCTCAATTACCACTGCCAAAAAGAAAGGAAGAGAAAAATGGAAAGCTGTAGGCAGCGACTTTGGTTCCACACTCTGAGCCCTCTGTGTCAAGGGAAACACGGCTGTTGAACAACTGAACTGTAAAGAATATAGAGAGGCAGAAACACGGGAAGGTCACACCTTTATCACAGACGATAAAGCCACCAGCAGGGTGTATATATACATATGTGTGTGTTGCTGCATGCATGGGTTTGTTTGAAGGTGCTAATGTAAGCCTTTGAGGAAATAAATGTACTGGAACCATCTTTATGCATCTGAGCATGTCTCACTTTGTGTGTGTATGTGTGTGCCTATGTGTGTGTGTGTGTGTCCCTTTAAGGGAAGAAAAATATGTGTGAGACAGTGAGACAATGTGAACCACAGATGGGAAACGGTCTAGTTTTTTGTGCGTGTTTCTCTGTCGGTTGTCTTGTCTGGTTTCTATAGGGACACGATCAAATGGGCTGTCACTGGAGTGACTCATCTTTTAGGAAGCTACTCTGTCGAAAGTAAATAAATCAAAAAGGAACCACATGAAAACTTGAAAGTGTCAGATAATAACCAAAGTGAAGGAACTATTCACCTTCTTTCTGCTCTCGTCCCGCCCCTCTCTTTTTCTTGCTCTCACCTGTGAAAAAGCCCTGATTAACAGCCTAGATTTGTGACCTTAATTTGCACCCTGTCTCCACAGACTAACATGTTTCTTTCATCGCTGAGAGCTTTCAGGAAAGTTCAGTGGGGTCTGGTTGGTCTGTCACTCATTCTCTGTCATTTAACTGGCATTGCTTCTCCAGTCGTACTGAATAAAAATGGGAAATTGTCCCAGCTGTCACTGAAACTGGTAGGTTGACGAACACTGGGCTTAAGGACATGGGGAGACTGAGTGGTGCGAGCACTTGTACTTATGGAGATGGAAGAGTGGCAGTATGCAATGAATAGGGTGGTAATTGGCCCTGCACTGTGACCATTTGTTTGTGCTGAAATATTAGTTTCCAGCAACTCCAGTACATTCAGGGGACATATGAGATACCTAGGAAGACAATGGTTTCGGTTTACGTATCATTTACAGTAAAAGTCTAACTTACATTATAAATCTGGTAACTGTTAAAACTGTTGACGAAGTACGGTGCTGTTTTTGATCACAGTTGGCTCTTGGCTACAAAGACAGGAGTATTTTGCTATCTGGCTGTCTGTGCTGAAGTAGCTACAACTAGAGAAGTTTGCGGTCGGCAAACTCGATCTCTCGAGGGGGTGTTCTACTCAGTCTCATGGTGTATTAGACCATGGGTTAAACTTACGCCGGAATATCCTTATTAGATATTATATAGAGCCAGGGCCACAAAGAAGGCAAGGCCACTCTGACTCACCCTCTCTCTCCAGGGTATAAACTGCTGCCATCCGGTCAGAGATACATCCTGCCGAGGTGCAGAACAAACAGACTGAAGAATTTGTTTGTCCCTGCCACCATTGTACTTGTCAACAGCATCATGTGACAACCCACCCC
>OMNW01002518.1:9566-23441 GCA_900303245.1 Selene dorsalis | reverse complement strand
CTGTGAGTGTAGTTAGGTCCTGTTTACAGAGAGAGAGAGGCCCTCAGCACCAACACAGACATTTGATTTGCACACAGTCAAGGACATAACACACAGAGAAAATCAACACCATCTACTCCTTTCCCACCTCCTGTCACTGACCGCTGATCATGGCATGCCTTTAATCAACCAGAGTTCAGACAATTTAATGAAATGAAAAGCTACCTGCCAGATTAAATAGTATTGGCTGCAAAATAAATTACTGCTGTTACTGGTCAGATTTGAGCAAGTTTACATTTAAGCTTTACGCCACACAGGGTAAAGGTTAAATCCATGGTGCATCCTGCAGGCAGAAATCTGAGGAATCCAAGACAAAATTAGGCCTGCTTTTTATCTCGTAACAGAGGATGATCAAAATACTGCAGACTCAGGCTTTTCTTCATTTGTGTTTGTATTTCAAAGGCAGCTTTGTCTTCCTGTTCATCCCGCTTGAAATGTAGCCCAGAAAGTTGACGGTGTGTGATCTTATCAGCGAGCCCCAGAATGTTCTTGTCCTCGCCAGAAATTTAAAACGCTTCCTACTCTCTCTCTTTTTTTTTTAAAGTGCCAGGGTCAATACAATTCATAATTCTTTACAGTGTATCAAGTTTGATCCACTTTGGGTTCATTTCACATTGTGCCTTGAGGAAGATGAGCAAAACATTACATAATTATTACTTTCACATGATCTGTTTTGTCAATAAACAATATGGACCCATTTTAAAATCATCTGTTATAGATTATCTTTTTTTCCCCAAACACCAGAAAAAGTGTTTCAAAGTTTAAAGAATTAAATGTCATTTGATATGACAATGTGTAAACTATAGTGGTCACAGATAGCGGCACAGTGTACGTGAATGCGATAGACATCTGTGATGTGATCTGTTGATCATAAAAGCTGCCTTTTGGAGTTCTCTTGTAAGCAGTGTAAGTGTATGTTAAGATACCTAGTGGTAAAACTGGAAGTGTTTTCAGAAAGGGAACTTCAGCAAATAGTGAAAATAAAAAATCTATTTATGGTGGCTAATGGTAGACTTATCACACTGGACTAAGCAGCAATGGCTTTATATTGGTCAGTTTTTGGATGTTGACACTTTAATGTCCTTCTAATGATGATGCTAATTTCAACATCTGTCAAATCATAAATCATTTTATAGAGATTTTCAAAACATCTGTCCAGTATTTCTAGAATTGAGGCTCTGTACGTTTTGGTAATGCAGAAGTGTCTGGACACGACTCAGCAAGTCCATTTGCTAAAACAACACTGAGCTACTCCCCAGAGTTTACTTTGACTGTGCTCAGAAACAAACATGAATTCACTCGTTTAAGAGAATTTTGTTTGGACGTCGAAAAGTGTTGCACTGGCCTTTGTCCAGTCAGTGAGAGTTACGGGGTAAAGTGCAGCAGCAGTGTCTGTCAGTGGCAACGTGTGACACATAATACAACCTGACTGGGCAAAGAGGAACGCCAAAAACCCCCTTCTCAGTCCAAAAGACCAGGCACCATGAATATGTTTTGTGTGACACATTCATATGCTGAGGCACATTTTTCAGGGGCCTGTATGAACACACATCAATCCCTGACATGGAGTGTCATTTAAAGGGTGGGTGCCTGACGTGACTATGTCAAAACTGCTAAGTTTTCCAGCGGTTGGCTCCATGTGTCCCCTCACTCTCTCTTTCGCAGGGGACATGTTTGTGTGGGAGAGCAGGAACATGGCTCTGTTTGTAAAATCTGCTAGTGACAAAGTGCTGTACACTGGCTGCTCAGTCTGTTTATTGTTGAACTTGAGAAAATGCAGAAACTTCTAATTGTGCCTTTTGTTGCTTTGTTTGTGTGCTTCTGTCAGGTGTGTTCCAGTCTAATGTCTCAGCAAATGCCTGTGTTGGTGTGATCTGGCTCTTTCCATGAGCGCCAATGTGAAGTTTCATTGTCCTCAACGTTGGATAAAAGAGCATTCTCACGCCTCGAATCCTCCTGAGAACGGCCGTCAGCAAGCAGTCCCATCTCTACCTGAAGCAGTTTGCATGACATTGTCATCTTTGCAGGTGAGTGTAATTTGACACCTGTTGTAATTAGACCTGTTTTCTCATGAGATATTATGCAAATATCACCTGGTCTCATTACAGTTAGAGTATGACATAACTCTCAGCACACTCTACCTTTCATTTTTTGCTTTCCTGCTCTATAAGAAAGCAATGTTCACCTCAATGTGATGACATTAAAGACTACACCTCAGAGACCTAACAGAACTTTTATGTGACTGCACTGCTGAACTCACACTTGACACATAGCAAGATTCATCCCATTAAATGCCCCTCAGTCAAAGTCAGGCAGTCTGCTTCCTGTTTTGGTACAGTCTTCTCGCATTTCGTCCCCTGCATTCATTTAAAGCACCTGGGAACTCCCCTGAGAGAGGTGAAGCAAGAGAGGGAGTTATACACAATAATGGAAAGAGGGAAGTGACAGAGGTTATTTGGTGCAGACTGGGGAAACAGTCATCTTAGGCATCGCAAGAATCTCCAGTGATATCAATGTGCTAGATTCTTGTTTATGTGTTTACAATTGGGGCATGCTGGAGTCACTCAGCGAGCCAGTGGACATGGGTGTGAAGCTGTGGCTCCATAGCTGGAGCCAAGCTTTGCACATCACATGATTGGAGCACTTGTGATGGCCATAATGACAGCAGTGGTGGTGGGGTTACAGAAAGGTTACGACCAGCTGAGGAAGATTCATAGTTTATTGCCACTGGGGGCGACCAATTAACTGTGACACCACAATGTCTTTACAGTTTCACATGGAGAACCTCCTCAGAAATTGCTGTCATTTAAATCCATTTATAGGCATTATTTATAGCTGTTTTATAAGACACGCATAAAATGTTCAAACTTCGTTGTTGTAGAAATAGCTCTAAATGAACATAGAAAGTCCTTAGCATGATTGATAACAAACACAGGGTGTGGGATGGATGGATGGGAGTGAAAAAGTGTCTCGGGAATAGAGTACATCCTGTCAGCTGAGCTCCCTCTCTACCTCTCCCCCCTTCCCTCCCTTGGTTGCTCCTCTTAACAGCTGGTGCTCCCCACTGCATGCAGGGTGATGTGTAGGTTGAAGGGGACTCTCCTCAGGCTCTCCAGCTGAATGAAGGCTTGGCCTGGAGTACTGCTCTGGGGTTACCTGACCTTTTGACCTCCGGGTTAACCTCTCGACTTCATCTCTCCCCAGGGCTGAAGGCATAGCCATACTGAACACATTAACCCACTGACCCCCTCTGTCCTGCTTATTGATACATGGGACACTTCATCCTCACTCAGTAGTAACAAAAGCTATTATTATACGCCTCAAGACACTCATTTGCAAATAGTATGAAACTTAAAATCTGAGGTCTAATGAAGCATTTGAACTGACCAGGAAATGGAGGCCCTGCATGTGAGAGGAAATTCAGCGCATGCTCACACTGAGTGGACAGGGGCAGTTTAGGACACAGTCATGCCAAAGGCAGACTCAAGGTCTGTTAAGCCAGACTTATAGCTGTAACCATTCAGCAGCTTCTGATCGAAGTTGAGCGCTGAGTCTCCAGGCCTGCAGGCCTGCAAGACTGCCAGACTGGTCAGGTGGAAGGCTCGGGGCTGGGTGACTGCCACGAGGTAGCACCACTCCTCCCTCAGTCCCTGATCTGCCCAGCGTGCACAAGGCTTAGGGCAAAAGCTGGGGATTATCTCTACTGCACTTCCACCCCTACCACCCACTGCCTCCTTGCAACGCAACGTAACGCCATGCGGTACTTCACCTCCTCTCACCCCCTCTCTGCTCAACCCTGCACCTGCATAACACGGGACAAGACACACACACACACACACACCAATGCACATGCACATGCACGCATATTCAACTACAGGAACTTTTTCGAAACACGCCAACATATTGTGCATAGTCTCATCAATGCTTTTGCAAACATTTTGGCTTTGTTTTTCTTTGTCACCCACACACACATACATACTCATCACTGCTCAGTTTACTTCCATAACCAAACACTGTTAAATGAAAGGATGTTTGCTAAAGGTGCATTAACAGGAATGTTTTGTGGGTTTTTTTATTGTTGTTTGTTTTATGTGTACGGTACTTGTTTTTCATGTTCTAATGCTTCCTTCGTTACTCACCCACACAGTCACTCGTTACCCATTAATCAACTTGGACATTGTTTATAATGAGACATGTAATACAAGATTAAGAATGTCAAGAGAACAGAGTCTAATTGCAGCTGTAGTGACAGTTCTGATAAAGAGAATTTATTTAAAATAGATTTATGTAGGTTCTGAATTACCACAATATGAATGTAAACTTACCTGTAACACGTTCTGTGATATCCTTCATGTACAAACATTCCTTTAATGTTGGTGCTGTATTAAGATCACACACATGTCTAGTGACAGATTAGCAGTGGAAGCTTTTAATGTGGGTTATACAGTTCTTTGTGTTTGTTAAGGGTTAAGGGTGGATCCTTCTGTCAGAGAGGGTACCAGAGGTCTCTACCCCACTCTCCGTAGGGCTCCACTCCACAGGATGTGGCTTTAAAAGGGAGCTTATGTTTCATTTCCCCACAACTCATGGCCCACTGTGTGCTCTACCCCTCTTCCAATTCTTTCACTCTCTATCTCTGCCTCTTTCTCCCTCTCCCTCTTTCTCTGTCGTACACATAAACAACACAGTCCTACCTCTTGAAGGTCTCACACCTTAATGAGCTGCCTCTCACTCATGATGTCATGTATGAGTGCTGACAAGAATCTAGTCTCTGTGTAGGGTTGAAAAGCAAACAGTAGCTGAATAAGATGACTACTGATAGGAACACTACCAAAAAAACAAACATAGAAAACAGATCAGTCTTCACAATCAGATGACATCAGTTAGCCTGTGGCTGACCCTGCCATGTAGCAACAAAAGGCTGGATAGATAAAAACCCAGCAGATTCATGGCACATTTAAGATGTTAAAGAGTGATGTAGCCCTGGTTTAAGGAGAAGGGCATAAAAGGAGGAGGGAAATTGCCTCATTATGTTGTAGTAGAGATGTGTCACTTGTAATGATTCAGTTATATTCTTTTGTGAGGGTGTGGGGGTATATTTCTGTCTGTCTTCGAGGGCTTGCACTGTGGATCTGTGTCTGTGCCTCCAGAACAGGCCAAAAGCTGTAGCGCTGCAGCTGTAGGGTGGGATCGGCTTGGCACAGTGACATAATTTTTGTCTTAAAGTTGAGGTCATCGAGATGTATACCATTCCTTGTGGATATTCATTGCATGGTGTTTTCTGATAAAAAAGTAAAGTGATATTAAAAATGATCCCCCATTGTATCAGAAGACAAATGCAGAACAGCTTTGTACTGTCTCCCCAGCTCAGGTTTAGACAAGCTAAAATGGCCTCCAAGAAAGTGGATGTGTGGCGACATGTTCTCACAATGCTGCCTGCTGCAGGCTTTGGCTCAGACTCCATGGTAGAGGTGGCAGCGTGAGTGTGTATGCACATGCTTGTGTATTTTAATGGGGGATGATGGTGTGGAGGAGGGAGGGAGGGGTGGAAGGAGGGAGGGGTGGTTGCAAAAAGCACAGGCAACAAATCATGGGCCCGATGCCAGGTGAGATAATGAAACTGCCGAAAAGGATTTTGGGTAATGGGGGCGATAGTAGCTGTGGAAACAATGATGTCATCAAGGCGTTTTGGCTGCTATCTAGACCCACTGGTTTCATACAAGGTGGTAGCTTAAACTTGAGAGGAAGATGAAAGGGGGAGGAATGAGAGATAAGGATTCGAAGGTGCTCAAGAGGTTGTAGGTGAGGTGGAGGGGAGTTTATATGAGTGTACACCCACAGAAACGGCTTTGATGGATGTGATATGGGAGGGATTACATGTTATTTAGCTTGTCGGTGGTATGGACTTTCGCATAATGCATGTGGCGTATCTATATGCGTGGCATGGTGGCAGAGCCTAGTGTACTGTATGGGAGATTTATCGTAGTTCATCCTCTCTTCTTTCTCCTCCTCCTGTTCTCTTTCCTGCCCCCATAGCCAGGCCCCTGTAAAACCATTTTGCAGGCACGTAGCCACTGCACCCGTCCTTACATCAACGGTACCTGTGCCTGCAAACACATCGGCTTCATATACTGCTTGCACATGGCCATGAAAGTCAATGTGCAGACTGCATATGCCTGAATGGCTGAATACCAACACACAAACAGACACAAAACACTGCAGAATTATGAGCATCAAAGTGCCTTACATTCACACAGCATGTTCAATGTGTTGACCTATGTTACATTTCTGAGGTGTTTGACAGGTAAAACCATGCAGACAACATTCAGAATAACAACAGATTAGTTCTGCTTCTTAAGTTTTTATCAGCCAGACACATAAAGTACACCTAAAACAGAAACAGGTAGTGGTGTGGGTAATACAGGAAGTTCAGGGGAAAACCTTAACTTGGGTTCAGCCTGTGCCACTTTCCCTGTAAATCTTGATCTTACTGAACTGTTCAGGATTTACAAAAGACAACACACATATCTAGATTTGAAAGGGTCAGTGTGATTTCAGGTTTTGCAAGCCTTCCTTGTCTTAATCTTGCTTTGCTGTCCTTATTGTTGGCAGGGAGCATTGAGCAATCCCCTTTGTTCACAGCTTACAGAGGATTTAACAAGAGCAAACAAACTCAGTCCATATAACTTAGAAATACGTTTGAGATTCATAGTGCTTGATGGAAAAGCAGATAGATTTATAATGCATGACAGGATGTGCTTGCACAAGGACTAGCCTGATTTAGCCGCAGCACTTTTATGGTATAGTTTGGGCCTTTTGAGTGAGGGCTGCCTGTGGTTTGAGGTGAAACTCAAGGCCTTGCTGTCTAGGTGGGCCTACTGTGTTAGCCTAGCTCTGACAGCACCTGGGACTGGTTAGCATCCTGGCCAGAGCTAGATAGAGCTGCTGGACAAAGTTCAGCTCTGTGGGAGAGGAATAAATGTTACAAAGAGAGAAAGAGCTTTCTAATGTAAGCATGACGTTAATGCTGCCAGACATCCCATGAACAGTCTGAAAGCTACAAATCAATTCACACGTGCAACACGTAATCTCTCTCTCTCTTTCTCTCTCTATAGATCGTATACAGTAGGCATGCATCACACTTGTAATCAAAACACATGTGAGTTCACACAGGGAGACCCACTGTATCTAGCTGTGCAGGGGGCACAAATGAAATAAAACAAATGGGCTGGAAATAAATACGACATAGCTGTTGGGAGTTAACAGACTAATTTGGTAAAGCAAACAATGTTTATGTTTGTATGCCCACATGCCATTACTTGATAGTTTTGCACAAATCAGATGTCACTTTATTGCTCGGAAGCTTGCCAACAAACATACAGCAGGATGCACATTTCATCTGTTGTGTCACAACTCAGAAAATGGGACAAAAATCATCTACTGAATAATAATATCTGGTGTGTTTTGTTAAGATTGCCATCTAGAATGTGGCTACCGGTGGATAATTTGTGATTGAAGATTAAAGCATTTTTCTGTGCGGCATGTATTAATTTCTCATATTCATCCCTCATCATTTTTCTTTTTTCCCCATTTGTATCCCAGCAGGATGTATTCTATCAGTGCCTGAATTTATCCACTGAAGGTTACATGCCCAAATCCCCATATGCTCCTTCCCCTTGCTCTCACATACAGACTTACTTTTCATATTAGTGCAGGGTTAGAGCAGCGGTTCCACCTCCATAGCCAGTTGGCTGTCATCCTTGTTCCTGCTCCAGCTTCTGCACCAGAACAGCAGCATGGTAGCTTGGTCCAAAGGGGTTGTACAGTCTAAGGGTCTAGGTCAGAAAGAGGGGTTCCTCTCTTGTGACGCAGTCATTACACAAGCCAGGCTAAGCCTTCTTTGCTGGATGGATGGGGCGATGTTTTGCCCTGACCACGGTTGACCTGACTAGACGACCACAAGCACTTGGCCGGCTCCAGCTCATTTTTGGGCTTCCAGCCCACCTCCATGTTCTGTGCTCCATTTGGGCTTTCTTGATCCATCCCAAACAAAACCACAAAAGTGGAGGGGCTGATGCAGTGAGGTTGCTGAGCAGCTCTACCCCGCCGCAAAGCAGTGAGGTCATCAGACTGCATGCCCCAGCCTAGTACTTGGCATGATGTATGGGAACCGTCTTTGAATCTCTCTCAGCACCAATACCTCCTATCCGCTCTTCTCCTCCATCTCATTTCTTTCCTCTTCTCTATCACCCAGCTTTCTGAGTGTGAAGGATTTGACGTCCTAGCACCTCATCATCCTTCAACCTCCTGGTCTGGCAGAGATGCAGGGAAACATATGGTATCTATATCATGGTCATATATTACTCATCTTTGAATGTCTCAAGATCCCATCCATGCATGGTGCACCAGCTTTCCCACACAGCACAAATCATTAGAGTCTCTGCATCTTGGCATCACAAAACAGTGCCATGACGTGATATGTTAGCATAACAGCAGTGCTGCCAAACAGGGCTATATGGTAAGGCAGAAGGGATTTTACAGTTAGATACCGTTCCATGTCACATAAGGGTATCAGCTTTTGAGCCAAACCTATAGTTTTCGCAGAAACCCTCAGATTTCCTAATTGCTGTCTTGTTACACAGGACATTAAGTATTTTTTACATTAAGTTGAGACAGAGATTTGCAGTGGATGATAGGGGTGTTGGTTTACATGTTTTGAGTCACAGAGACTTCTCACAGGGGACATGAGGAAGCTCATAAGTAGCAACGGGCGAATAAAATAGCTGAATCCTGCAAATTGGATATTATGCGTGCTGGATCCTGCTTTCTAGTATTTGGTGCCGTAATGTTGCCCAGTGCAACAGGCCAAGCAATTGTACAGAAGAAAAAGGAGAATTTTAGATTTCCTTCCATGTCTACTCTGTAGTGACTTGCACACACAAGACTGTTACACTTCCACAGCTCAGTTACTGTCTGGGCAAGCTCCAAGGGCAATTTTGTTGTGCCATACAGTTTTGAATGGTAATATCCCTCTGTTGTACAAACTGTACTGCAGCTCTGCACATGATGAGACCTGCATGGCTTGGGAACATATTGCTTGTCAGTCATACATTACCTTGTTCTAACACCTTCACAGACACAAAGGTGCCAGTATTTTCTCTATAATGCGCCCTCTTCCCAGGGTTTAATTCTTTATTTTACAGTGTGAGTAACAAAAAGGGGAGAAAAAAAAAAACTCACTTCCTGCATCAGAACGTGTCATGTTTCTGTCTCACACAAACAGCTCCTTGTCTCGCAGTGCAATTTACCTGTCCCATTCCATGAGGGCTGTTGTTCCCCTTCGCTTCGTCAGAGCACAGAGCACAGTTCACCGGGAGGACAGGTTTATATAGATGTTGTCTTGATGATATGCAGCCACTTGAGAGTGAGAGGATTCAAATTATGGGATGTCATGTATGGGTGTATGGTACAAGAACAGATGGGGATCGGTTAGATGTGATGAAACTTTTCTTCATTGACAAGTTTCTGTCGTCTTGAGTTTCACAAAGTTTTAAAGATTTTGTAACTGAGGTTTTCTTGTTGTGGAGCATGAAACAATTTAAACTTCAGCACCACACTTATACAAAATAAGATAATCTGTTCTAAAATTATCATTGGTAAAATTAGAGTAAGGTATTCATATACAGTGAATTACAGGTTTAAGGGTGTATGTGATGAATCTGGAGGACTCTACTGTTTTGTACAGCTTTGCCAGGTCTGATGCCACAGTAATAGATACGTGAGCCTCACCCTGCTGCGACTGCCTACTGTGTCGAAGGCCTCAGGCCAAGGGTAATGAAAGGTGTACGAACATACGCTGCTCAGACTTGTTCGGCCTGTCACTGTAGCTGCAGAGTATCCATCCAAAAAGGGACTGTCAGCAGCTCTGTGTCTGATGGCTCTGTGCATGGTGTGTGTGTGTATGTGTTTGTGTGTGAGTTTGCACACTTTCATGTACTGGCATGCACACGTGAGGTTGGTGGGAGAGCAAAGGTGAGCAATTGAGAGAAACGAAGTGCATGTTAGTTGCCCTACATGTATATATTGGCAGCGTAGAATACTCGTCCTTGTCTCTTAAGTGCTTTGACTTTGTTTCCCGTTAACAGATTGGATCGAGCAAGATTTCCAAGCTCCATCCATGCCTCGAAATGTAACAATTTCATTGTGCGTCACTTGAAAAGCCGCTTCCTCAATTCACCATAAATCTGTCATCAGACTACAGCCGTTCCAATTCTTACTAGCTACTTTATTACCACGTGCTTTAAAAATTAAAAGGAAAATTAAGGGGGGAAGAGAGAATGAGATGAAAGAACTTGGGTGGGGGTGCTTAGGTTTTATGATATTATCCTGCTTGTAAAAGTGAACTGGTGATGATTTCACATTGGTGGAAAATTATTCATAAATCACGTAGCTGCCCTATGACAAATCTCTCAGAGGCTCACTTTTGCATGACCATGACTCGCGAATAGAGCAGGATGTCAGAACACATTAAAAGAAAACAATGTAGAGTTCAACAGGTTACATAGAGGAAGATGAGTGGATGTTTTAAACTGGAGCCTTAATTCCTGGAAAAATTCAAATACAGTTGGATCACAAAAATGTCACTGCGTCTAAGTGTTGCTGAGACAGACGTCCCTACAATGACACCCATTCGCTAGAGACTGTTGATAAGCTTGTTTATGACACTGCAGCTTCCTCCAGTGTCATGATCAGTCACAACAGACAGACAAGACAGATAATCAGCTTACAGGCATGCATTTTTTGCACAGGTTTTGTTTATCATGAGTTGTGACTCCTCTCTCAATCCCCACATCAATCCCTCAGCAATGTAATTCTGGCCGATAGGAAGGAGTCATGTCTGTATGAGGTTAGAAGAATCATTGTGTTGAGGAATGTAATCCATCGTGAGAGCACTGTGCACTTTTCTCATTGAGAAAGAGAGAGAGAGAGAGAGTTTGACAAGCTATCCCTCTAGAGCTGAGGACTTGTCATCTTTCAGCAAGGCGACATGTCAGCGCAGATACAGGTGCAGCACATCAACAATGTTTTTCCTCTGCATTGTCGTAACTACAACAAAATCCGTGGATGAAATGAAACAGCAGACTTTACAACTGGTCGTTTCAACACAGCTCACTGAAGCCATTGTTCATCACGCGCTGAAAAAAAAAGCAAGAAAATAAATCACAGCATTTGTTTTTAAGTCAGTGTTTTTACACAGAGGACTTTCCTCCATACCGTATCGCAAACATCATGCAACAGGGAACACCAGGCAAACAATGTGATGGTAGATTAAACATATACCACAACATACATGCATGCCTCATTTACCTATTATATACTCAATACTATAATGTAAAGATGGCAGTTGCACTCTAGCCAAGCATTGAGGGCGAACGCCCCATAGTTTGCCAAAAAGGAAAAACAAAAACATCTTGCGTACGCATGCATGCATAAATTAACATCAGCTTTGATGCCAGAGGTCAGAGGTACTTGTCAGTGACTGTACTTTGAACCTTCAATTTCATTATATCATTCCTTTCATTTGAGCTGCCATTAGTTGTCCTTCGGCCCCATTTGTTCCTTGTTGCGCTGTATCTATGCAAACAGGCCACTAATCAGAAAATCTGAGTCATGCTGAACACATAAGCTGACAGCTTGTGCCCAGTAAACTGTGCTGGGTGGGTGAGACACATGAACCGGTATGTGCTACTTTATGCCACACGCACACATGTATCTTTAGCCACCATTATTTGCATACTTGAGTGACAGCGTGAATAGTGAGCCATACATGCCAGCTTAAGTCTGTACTGTAAGAATTCAACATATGCACCTTAGAGTAAAACAGATTAATGCATTTCGTTTACTACATCAGGTGTGTATGTAGGGGTAACTGTCAGGAGCACATTTAGTTTCACTGCACATCTGTGGTGAATGATGGATGACAGCTTTGTTTAGAGTACCTGTATAATGCATATGACTGCCTACTGTGAGAAGACATGGTGGTTGCTTGAAGTGAATCTGAGGCAGCTCTACCTGCTGCTGCCTTTCTCTCTTTCTGAGAACTAACAGTGGTGTGTGTGCCACTGTGAGACTGGGAGGCTGCCAAGGAGATCCTTTATGAACGGACCTGAGTACAGCGAAAGCAGCAATACATGTAGGAGTATGAGAAGTAAGAAGAAGTGGTGTTAGAGGAACAGTCAGGGGTTTGACAAAAAGAAATGAGAAGAGGGGTGGAGGGATGGAGTGATCCTAAATGGCAGGGTGGAAATTCTGCCCTGACACAGGCCTGTCAGCACTCCCAGCAGCCATCTCAGAGCGCTGCCATCACTATGGCGACGGCAGAATGTTTTCTTTAATAATAGGCAACTGTGAGCCCGTGAGCGTCCCTGCGCACAGATACACTTACTCATACTTTAACGACACCTGTCAGAGAAGCCGTCTCCTCCAAACCTGATGAGCTCAACAGCTACTGCAAGGAAATGCGGAGGCTTATGTTTGGTCATGCTCACACAGA
The DNA here is from genome assembly GCA_900303245.1 of Selene dorsalis. Taxonomy (NCBI): domain Eukaryota; kingdom Metazoa; phylum Chordata; class Actinopteri; order Carangiformes; family Carangidae; genus Selene; species Selene dorsalis. The sequence goes on along the minus strand of OMNW01002518.1, from coordinate 10,849 downwards.
CACACACACGCACTTGCACACAGACAGACACACACAGAGACACACGTAGCTCTTTACAGATGAGTGGAGTCATCAGTGCAGTCAACAGATTGGAAGTCAAACTCTTCATGAAAGAGGCCTGAAGGAAAGGAGTTTTGACAAGGAATCCGTCTCGCTGTCTCCGCTTGACAAAACAAAAGCTTACGTACACTCAGTGGAACTCTGGGGAAGTGAGAGAGAGAGGGAGAGGAGAACAAATTAGCGATATTGTTCGCGGGGGGATGTTTTGGGGCCTGCATCTGATCCTATCACTGCCACCTGATGGTATCTCACCTCGAAGTGATCCTGGGAGATGCGCAGCAGGGAGGGAGGCTTGGTCACGTCTCATTGCTGTAAGCTGGATAACATGCAGCTGTTTACAACACAAGATGGACCAAAATCCCAGGGTTGAGTCCTCTGTCTGTCTTTTTTTTTTCTGTGATGAAGCTCCCTCATTTCCGATGTATGTCACTTTACAATCATGTTTTGTGCTGTGTTGAGATAAATATGATAGCTCAAAGACATGATTTACTCACTCGCGTATAAACTATGCTGTTATTATCAAAGTATAAATCTGCCACCGACTGACTTCATGTCGGCCTCAGCACAACAACCACAATCATAAAAAGCATTTTTATGTGATCCTGTAAGGTATACACTTTGATGATAGCTAGTGACTCCGCTTATTAAGCTTGAGCACTGAAGGTGCTCATTAAAACTGAAACTGATATGGCTCTCTATCTCCAGTTGCTCAACACTTTTGTTCAGTATGGGAATGGCACTATAACCCAGAGTGCTTGGCAGTGGAGCAGCAGGTCGTTCTGGCTCTCCGGCCTGTTGTGTCTTTGTCAATCACCTGGCCCTGGGAGGAAATGGCTGCCTGTTGCATGGGCCAGCAACAGCCTGGCAGGCACTTTGGTCAGCTGAAACCATGAGAATGTCTGTCCAATAGAAACTCCTATTATTGTATTGTGTATACATCGCTGGAGAGGTTTTCTTATGGGAAAGCTGAAGCTCAGCTCGCTTTGTTTCGATCAAGATGACTAGCAGAATTTTTTCATTGTTTATTTCCTTTTCAATTCCTCCTCCATTCCTGCACCTACTTAATTATACGAGTGCTTCTAATAATCAAAAGACCTTATTTCCTTATTGTCACATACATGCATAGAGAGAGAGAGAGAGAGAGACAGAGAGAGAGAGAGAGAGAGAGAGAGAAGGGAAGTCTATAGGGGTGGGGAGATTAAGGGTGCTTCTATTGTATTTCT
>OMNW01002515.1:3670-24622 GCA_900303245.1 Selene dorsalis | reverse complement strand
CGACTTCCGAACGACTTCCGGACGGCTGCCGAGCCCCACTTCCTCATTTTGCCGGTGCACGAGTTGAGAGTAAACAGCGAACTTTCCTAAACTTGAAAAGTGTCAACGTATGAAATAAAGCCGTATGTGTTGGATCCCGAATCCGATCCGGATGTAAAGACTGGACAGCCTGAAGTTTCTCATGAACAGAGGTTACTTCAAGACGTCTCTGAATGGTAAGTAACGCTGGCCAAGGGGGCGGGGCAGGCCTAGAGCATATACCTCGGCATGGCCATGTAGGGGAGTCCAGCACGCATTGACGTCACTGGGACTTCAATGTTAAAAAAAGACAGTAAAACACAACGTGCGGAGCAGAGCCATCCAAAACAGCTTGCAGGGCTCACCTCCAAATGCATAAACCTCATGATATGGCACTTCCACGTCCTCTAAAACCAGTATCCAACATTTTAAACATATTTCTAAGTCTGAAAATCTGGAAAAGCATAATAGGTCCCCTTTAAGGAAGATGTTAAAAAAGACTCGGATCACCTCTAAAATGTAGTGGGTCCTTCCCGGCTGATACTCCAATCCCTCCATGCGTTTGGTGCAAATCAATGGAGGACTTTTTGCCTAACCTAGCTGACAGACAAACAGGCGCAGGCGAAAACATTCTAGCAGATTCTTGGCAGACAGAAAGAAAACTGACTGACTGGATATGCACCTTTGTTCCAATGTGGTAAAGCAAGAACACAAAATCAAAGACACAAACTGTCTGAATAGCACGCGTTTGCCACAATCAGTGACACTCACTCAGCTCTGTCGAACAGACTGACAACTGGCTTCCCATCTTACCATCAGCAACAACTCTAGACTACAGCACATGTCCCAAACATGCTACACATGTAGCAGACAACAACCGTCAGCCATGTAGGCCTCATGGACATCATAACATGAAAAGAAGAAAGTGCCACAGGGCCCGCTACACAAAGCACATCAATAAAAAATACATCAGCAGTCAGCATATTCTGATGATCAGAGACGTGCGTTGGCACTGATGTGAATGTTAAAGAAAGCCTTACAAAGCTTTCGCATGCATTCAGGACTGTAGGAATTTAAGTTGGTTGGGGAACGATAATTAATAGGAGAGCAAACAGGAGCGGCTCAGTGCTGGCCCCAGTCGTTCTGCTCCATTAGAGGGATAGAGCATCAGTGGCCTAATGCGCCCAGAACCAGCTGTTAAAGAAGAAAGAACTGTCCAAGTGGACACACTAATGAGCTGCTTTTAAAGACGCAGCCCTGCTACTGGCCAACAGGCTCGGGCTCCAGGGAAAAACACAAACATGTAAACAGACACACGTGAGCACATACACACTCAACTACTGCTGTCTCCTCAGCTAATGAGAGGAGAAGAGGGAAGAGGATGTGAGGAGATAGGAGGATAATTGCCTGAGTGGAGGGACAATACTACGAGGGAGGGGAAAAAAGGCGCGGAAAGTAAGAGGAGGGTAATGGCTGCTGGATTGGAACAGATGACAATACGCTTCCCACCACACTGTCTGTCCGCCAAAAAAATATCTCCGTGACACAGTGCATATTTGTCTCGCCCTCCCCTAAGACTGACTTACATCATTCTGCTGAGAGCTGCTGCTGCTGCTGATGATGATGGTGATGATGATGATGATGGGAGAATGAGACTGAAAATCAAGGACACTCACAGAGAAGCACACACAAGCAAACATTCATCGACATACGCACACCCACAAACCCACACGCACGCTCAAGGGCAAAGTGAGCCATTGTAAATGACATTGCTTTATAAGCCCACAACACCTCCACGGTCTCAACAATCCCTTTAAGATGCTCTCTCCATGGAAAACCATCATTTTCTACAGTTACATCAGAGGTCATCAGCCATTTGGGCTCCTCAATAACAAACTTATGTGCATTTCTTTAAAACTAATAGTCGCGCATAAATGTCCATATTGTTCTAGTGGTATCCTTTCATCTGGAATGATTAGTTTAGGAGCATGTGGATTATAATCCATGTGTAGTAGGGGTGAGCGGTGTGATGATATACAAGTTGTGACATTATGAGTTTGTTTACCATTAGAGATCTTGCCACGCTATTTACAACGGCAGTTCATTTAATACCTCTAAATGTATTAGGCAGTTGTGGGCAGTGCTGCAAATCAATGAACGGGAGTGTTTTATGACGATATTATATTATCATTTGATTTTTGCATCAATGTGATGTATTGCTTTGATTCGTCAGGTATTTAATTTACAGGTTTAACAAAGACAGTCTTGTCATTTCATCAATTAACTTTTTCTTAAATGGCTTAAATGAATCATGATGTGTATTAATACTGTGGTATGAAATTGCTGAATGTTATGTAAAACCCATGCCATTTGCGGGCTTGATGTCTTTAATTTCCTTTTATTAACAAAACAATGTGTGTGTGTGTGTGTCTGTACGCATCAGTGAAATTCAATAAGCTGCAGGGGGAAATAAAACTAGACACCTTACAATAAATACACAGCTCAATCACTGATGCATCTGCTATTGACTTCTTCGCTTACGGTGAGCAAAGCACTATAGCCCAACAATCTGCTGCACTGGTCACTTAACCAGGTGTTTCACCTTGGCCTTCTGCTGTACACAGGCACACAAACAAACAAACAAAGAAAACAAATCAAAAACAACATGCCTTGTCCTGTTATTTAATTAGTTCCTTCCTTATTCCACAGGCTTGGAGAAAGAGCCTTGGGAGAGTGTTCTTGCTAAGTTAGCTGCCATCACGGGTTGAGTTGATGCCTTCACAGTATCAAGCTGGGCTGACATAGGTTAGCATAAAACTGTTAAATCCGTCCTCCTGTGCTTTCCACACTGTCTGTTGCTGATAATATGTCAGCTGCAGCTCCAGCTTGGGATTGGGTAATTGTTGTTCTTTATTTAGCCTATCATCCAAAATGATGTGGTCCATCAGGAAAAAGGTTAAATCGTTACGTAATCCATGGGCAACAGGGCGTCATGATGAAATATGTTTGACATGTCACAGTTAGAAGGGCACAGGTGTGATTAATCTAATGAATGACTCCCGGATTCTGTTTTGCTGCTTTTCCTGACCTCGTGCTTGTTGAACCTCTCTCACACTGTCATGCCTAACAGGGAGGCTTAAGCAATGTCATGGGTAAGACCAGTGCTTTTCCCTCTGTGTAAAGCCCTGTAATAGATAACTTCTAAAAACTTTTACATCTTGTTGTTGTAAATAACAGAAGAATGCTGTGTCTAAGCAGCCAAGTTTTATTTGTCTTCCCAAAACAAAACCATGACTTCATTAAAAAGTGAACTCAACATCATACTTTCAGACAACCAAAATAAATCTTTCCAAGGCAAGACAAGGGACAGTGAGGCATAAAATTGAATTCACCCACAACAACAGGATCTCAAAAAAGAATGGTGCTAATTCTCAAGGCGCATAAGGTCTCTGCTCTTCTTCTCGTGGTTGTAGTTGCTGTTCGTTGGGTGAATTGATGTTTTGAGCTGATTTAGCCATTTTCCTTTGGGTGGTAAAAAAAAGTATAAGAGAAGCATCTCAGAAGCCAAAAACGCTTTTCTCATAAATAACACCTGCCACTTAAAAACAGCCAATTTTCAAATGCTTTACATTAAGTAACTTCCATGACAGAAAACCTCCCACTTCACAGTAACTTCACAGCACTTCTACGCTACTTAAGCGTTCACTCATTTCTAATGATTGTTGTGACAGGCTGCTTCTCTCTTGTCACAGATATTTATTCATAGATGACCGAATTCGTACCTCAGGTCGGTTCAGTGACCTTGGATTAATGTTGTCAACATATACTCCAGGGAAATTCCACAAGAGCACTAACTAATTCAGGGATTGAAACACAGTAATAAAGGTCAAGTGACATCACCATCTCGATGTGAGAGGAACAAAGAGCAGAGCCCTGAGGTGAACAGTTTACGGTCTCAGTAGCTGACCCAGACAGATGGCTCAAGTCAGAGGGGTTTAGATCGACTGAGGGTGTTGGAGGCTGACAGACTGTGACAGGCCACTAAGTGTGCCTCTTGGTGTCTTACCAAAACTGTTTCTTTTCTTGTTGAACATGGGGATTTGAGTTTGTTTGGCCAACAGGATTCCAGTACCAGACACACTGCAAAAGAGACAAAAACAAAAAGAACTACAACTTAGTCATGTGGCATAGAGCAGTTGGAAGGTTGTACGGGCTTGGAAACTTGAATGATCAGTGTTGGAGCAAAAATTGACTTATTGACTATTGTCTAATTGTCCTTTTTTAATAAAAATGGTCCATTACAAATAGAGAAAGTTTTGCTTCAGTGTCAGCTGCAGCAAACTGAAGCCAATCCCAGCCGACCTAAGGTGAAGGCAGGGTACCACCCCTGACAGGTCGCCAGCATTCACGCACTCACATGAATACCTATGGCAAATTTGAAGTGTGCACCTGGTGTGCATGTCTTGGGAAGAAGCCGGAGAACTAGCCACACAGGCACAAGGAGAACATGAAAACTCCACACAGAAAGGAACCAGGCCAGACTTTCTTGCTGTGAGTCAACACACTTACCACTTCCCCACCGTGCCACAGCATGTACTACACTATTTATCAAATTTCCCAGAAGTCCCTCATTTTTCTAATATGAAAAAAGTTACATGATGGAAGCCATCATGTATCTTCCTGGTGTTACATGGTCCTCTCTCTGACCAAAAGTAAAACAATGCAAACTGTGATGAAGACAGGTCTGTGCATCTGACTCTCATTGTACTGAAGAACCATGTTCCTCAGCTGATGGAGGCGACTAATAGCAGTTTGTTGCCTTAATGTTTAAAGTTTCTGTACATTTTTTTTTACAGTGTAGCAGTAGAAATGATGATGCATGTGCCAACAGACTCTGAAGAACTGGCCGACTTGGACAACTGTCGGTCAAATGACTTGACCAGCAAATGTTTCTCCCACTATACTACTCTCTCTCTTAGCTTCGTGTGTTGATCATGTGGGAGTTTGCCTTCAGCCTTTCAAATGATCTCTAATTAGAGAATAAATGAGCATTGATCAGATCATTAGTTCCAACACAAATAAAATCAACACTGATCAGATCATTAGTTACAATAGAATGCAACAAACTACTGTTTGCTTTAGAAAATTGCTGTCTTTGGAGATAAAGCAGCTTGTGTACTGCAAGGAGCGTGACTCACAAACAAAACACTGATTAAAGAAAACATCAAATTCTGAGCTGTGTTCCAGGCAAGTCTCTTGCGCTTCTCTTATAATTTCAATGTTTACTACTTTCAATGCTGATATTTATTTTAATCCTCTTATCTTGATATCCCAACTCAAAGGTACCCTGTGGAATTTCACTGTCACAAACAAATGAAAACCCAGTACTACTTTTTATGTGCATCCCTTATGAGAGCCTTTTTTAAATGCACTGCACGTCACATTAATGGAATATTACTAACCTCTGCAGCAAATTAACAATACCAGGGAACAGCTAATCAAAACAGAACAGACTCCTCATTTTAAGAAATCAAACTTTGTGTTCTTGTGATCATAATTCAATTATCTTGCTCCTTTTATATAACAAAATGTTTCTTTGTGACCATCACTTAATTGGTTTCTAACTGCGTAATCTAAGTTTATCAAATGTTGATTAATGTAAAATCTAACGTGATGATCAGTCGTGATCTCTGTATCTCACTGCGTGTCATTTCAACTTTAATCTGTCTGCAGTCTGCCTCCACTATCAGGTCTACTACACTTTATGAGAGTAACAACAATTAGGTTGGAGTTGTGACCTTGAAAAACCATTAATTCTTTATCAGGTGATAACAAGATAATTAAGACAGGATCTTGAGATTAGAGAGGTACAAAAAAGGATGTGGAACAATGGCTGTGCACAGGACTGCTGAGGTCACGCCGATCTGACTGAAATGAGACTAACCCTTAGGGTGTTTCCACACATATTGGTGCGCACCAGCATGTGGAAATTATACATTGTTTCATTTTTCAGCTAATACGGTCCACCTTTACACACGTTTGTTTTCACTCTGGTCCAAACTAGGGATGCAACGGTACTGGGTAAAATATTGAATCGTTCGATCCGCCCTGCACTGAACAATACACGCATATGGACTGCAGGTTTTCAGCTTCACAATTCATTTTGCATTGGCGCTTACCGCTTAACAGGCTACTTTGTGTGTGTGTGTGTGCCTGTCCAGGCAGGCAAAAGCACTCCCCCGCGAGTTAATGTCCAATCACTGCTTTGCCCCCACCCACTCATGGTGACTACCCCCTATCGCAGTGATTTTCAACCACTGTGCCGCGCCATACTTGCCGCTGTCATAAAACTCGCACACGCTGCTACAGCTGTGCAGCACCACTGCCTTTGTGCTATGGCACAGCTGATCAGCGTTTCCCTGGTTCCCACATGCTTGGTACTGCCCCCCCTCTGTTAAATATGAAAGGAGGTTGAAAATCACAGGACCCAGGACACAGGTCTGTTCTGATGATAAAACGAACCGAAACTGTGGCCCAAACTCCGAGGTATGGGCCGTACTGTGGGCTACCTGTACCGTTGCACCCCTAGTCCAAACACCGCCACTGGCAGAGCGTCATGTTTCCAAGACGACTGACGGAAAAAGACGCATGGTACGTCCTGATTGTAAAAATGAAACTCTAACAGTGGAGACACACGTAACGTAGTACAAAAGCACGCGGGTTATTTGTAGCGCTGGTCATTTCAATTTATATAATTTGTATTTAGTCTCTGCAAATAATAGATTTTGAGAATGAAGTGCGGCTGCAGGAGATAACTAAAGGAGCCTTTCTAGCTAAAACTTGTGTACCAATCTGAGTGGATCAGTCATCTTTGGGCGGTCGTACCTTGTGCGGTCTCTCAAACTGTGCCATTACACTTCTGTGAGTATTTGTCAGACTCCTGCAACTGATTCATCCTCTGACAGGATGTTTAGCTGGCATTTATCAGGCTTTAGTGTGATGTTGCAGCTCTGCGAGTGCCAATTGTAATCAGTAATGAACAGACCTCATGTTGTTTTTCACAAAAGGGAGGGGAAGGGGATGCAAGATTGTTTTATGTAAGTTCAAAGGGACCCTCAAATTGATCCAGGACCCATGCAGGGTCCCAGGAGCCCAAAAGTTCTGTACTAACATGCCTGCTTTGTGTCTGTCTGCGTAACGTGCTGCTCACCCCAGAGCCCCAGAAGCTATTTTTAGACTCATTCCCATGACATGACAACAGCCAAGTCCTCGATGTCCCTGGCCAAAGACCTACAGAAAGAGATATCTTGTGCTGTCTGTTATAGTGGACAGTCAGGACATTGCCCTCAGCTATGTACTTTTGTTGTTTCTGTGGTGCAGCACACTTGGTTTAACCTGAAACACATACACAAACACCACTGTATGATTGTTCTTTCTGACTTGCTGCTTGCTGGGATTTGGTGGATAACAATGAAGGCTTGGAGAAAACCCAGAGGGAAACGCCCTGCCTCAGCACAGCACATATAATTGTTTGATTTTTTTTTTTTTTACTTCTTTTGCTCTTTTTATGCCTTTGCCATAAACAATATCGACTGACTGGGGAGTCTGTTGAAAAATCCCCTAAGATTTTACTTGTGGACCGTACACAACTGCAGCAGGTTCACAGTATGAGGAAGGTCATTCACAACAACAACAACAACAATTTACAGCTTTCCAGGTTGTTTTATGACAGGCTATATGTTGTAGTGTTACATGTATTGTTATGCTCTTATTGCAGACTGTCATTACTGTAAATAGTGAACCAAATTCCAGTCGTCAAATGAAAGAATAATGGGCTAACTTGACTTTAACTGAATGCAGCTGATGTGAACCAAACTAATCTGAGCTGAATTTAATCGACTCAAATTAATTGAACACAGCTGCACTGGAAAAAAAAACAACAACAACAACAACAAATGAGACAGCACTATTGTCAGAAAATTAACAAGACACGATGATGAGTAAACGAAGAAGAATTACATATAGTGAAACATAATGTGCTTGTTTGTCAGACATCCATTTTTATTACCTACCCATGCTTTAAAACATAACAGGCAGCATGGTTATGAAGTCAGTGTCTCTCTTTGCATTCAGGACATGAATCTAATTTGAATGCATGCGTGTGTCTTTGATCCAAGAGAGAAATAAATTAATCAATTCATCAAAATCTAATCTAATTGGCCACTGTCATGTATTGGACCATTTGCAGTCGCTGAAAAGTAATTGCTAATGAGCTGCTCACTTACCACAGGTATTAACAACTTCTGATGGCAGCTCCCACCTCCCATTAATTGTAGACACATATAAAGACCTGCAGTGTGAGAGCTCCTGCTTGCCATTTAATAACCTAAGTGCAAAATTTCCCTTGGAAATAATAAGGGGCTTTTTGAGGTGCACAATTATATGAAAAGAGTTGAAAATTCTCCTTCACATCTAGAGAAGGGAAAAAAGATGCTCGTGTTGTTTTTTCCTGTATGCATTCACTTCAGACTTCAGACTGTCTTCACATAATCAAAGCCGTCAGTCAATATGTCATTACACAGGACAAGAGGGTGTCATGTCAGCTCAGCCTAAGGTCAATGTGGATATTAACTGTCTTATTTCTCTTTCTGTTTTCATTGCTCGGCCATTCATGAAATCCAATAAATGCACTGAACTGTCACCGCCCGGCTGTGTAACACCTGACCCCTGGAAACGACGAGGAGGAAGAGGAAGATCGACATATATGTGTACATAAATCTGCAGTGCAAATTTGACCGATGAAGGAGACGATTGAGACATTGTCCTGCAGTCAGGCATGTGTGTGCAGTTTGTACTGTATATATTATATAGGCTGTACAGCGCCGTAAACCTCAGGGATCAAAAGAGATCAAGGGGTTAATTGACTGTTAAGCCCCACACTGTGTAGATCAAAGACCTTCAAGTCTTATGATCACAATCAGCACCTTCCCCATGCAAGTCGCTGCTTGATCCTCTCCGTCAAGGTCATCACTGACAGAACTCTGGATTTGTCAGGATTTATTGTGTGTATCTGTGTGTACCTGTGTGTATCACATCAGTCCTAGTTCTGTGAGCTCTTGAGTATAGAAGCTGCTCAGTCCCAGTAGAGACGTTGTTTTTGATTTCATCCACAGCTGTGTAAATGTCAATTTGATTTATTGGAAAGAAATGAACCACAATGCATGTGTTCGTCATTTACACGTTTGTGTATGTGTCAACCACTAAAAGTATGATTTTCTAATACAACTTCAGATTAGGAAAAAAGATGACCTGAGAATAATATTAAAATAAGCAACATCTGTTTTTATGGAGGACATTGTAAAATGTGCATATTAAATTGTTATGGCATACACAAAGGGCACCTTGTCTTTAAATCCTTTCACAATATTTATGCCACAAAGGAGAGCCAGACTAAGTGTAGTAATTTATTTATTTCTTAGGAAAATGAACAACAGAATTACTCCAGCCATCCTAACTTAGACCAGTGTTGCCCAAAATATTGGGGAGAGTTATCTCGGTAACCTCGTTCATCAAATAACGTGAACAAATATTTTCATCACTTTGTAAAATTTGACATCTTATACACTGAGTGTTTTTGTGGAGGCTGCACTTACACTTAGTACCCAAGTATATTAATTAGTATATTAATTCCTGATGTTTATTTTGCAGTTTCAGTAGGAAACTGGGTAAAGACACTGCTCTATTATAGAACCCACATATCCTGTAACTACAGTGTAATTACAGCGAAAAACAATTGGTTTAGCCTTTTCCTTATGGTCATTTACTGTCACTAAAACATAACATCTACTAACTCAGCTAGAATCAACTCATACTTCCCCAAAACAAAATTGAAAACGTGACTTTTTATTGATGACTTTTCAAACCCTAACTCTGATCTGGTGATATGATGAAACATAAAAGTTCCACACATGTTTTCACATCAACATTAGTTTTGACCATCTAAAGGCTAAAGAAAGATATTTCTTTAATGAAAAAACAAACCAAAAAAAACACACATTACTATTCTACATTATTTCTTCATAATTTCGAACTGATATTTTATAGCTACACTTTTAAAGGTAAGACCTCAAAGGCTTAGTTTAGTGTTTTATATCCCAGCAACAAAAATAGTATACACTACATCAACACTAAATACTTTTAACATTAATTAAAATGCTATACAGCCTTCATAAATCAAAAAGGGAAATAAAAGTATTTTAACTGCAATATCAATACTGTTACCCTATAATCCCCATCTTCCTGATTCATCTCCAAGTAATAATATTGCAGTGCAATGTGAAGATCTCAGTGCTTTTTATTTTAATGGCCTTCTTACAGACCAAGTTGCTATCCCTTACCCTAAGCTATTACCTTTTCTGTTATACTTGTTTGTATACACTTTATAATAAATGTATAATTAGAATTACACATTCAGACCATATTCTAATGTTTTCTTTTTTGCTACATCTCCCCAAGTGCTCTTGATGTTTTTCTTGACTGCATGCAACCCCTCCTAACTTCTCAAACTTGATGAGTACCACCTGTACAAGTGCAGGTGTGTGATTATTTCTATAATCAGCACTGCCAAACTGCTATATCCAGCTGCATGTTCTGCTCCATTTGTGAGCAAGTTTCATTAACAAAAATGAAGGAAAGCCAAGAGGAGAACGAAGCTCTCCACGCAACATGGACCTCGTCGTGCTGTTTGAAATCACTGGACCACAACAGAACAAATTTGACAGTGTCAGAATTTGTATTAGTAGTCCTGAGAAAATGAGAAATTATTGCCGCAGCTGTCAACATCGTGTCAACACACAGCTACACTGTGACAGAAAGCAATGAAAGAACGGTTTGACATGAAGCGAGAGACAGCAACAAGAACTCCCCTGTAATGTAAACTGTAATGAAATGTAGTCAGAATGAAAGGCAGGCAGTTGTTAGACCGTGTGAAGTTTCTTATCAAGTGCCAAAGTGTTATACTAAAGTTATCATGATAAAATACTCCTGGCAATAAAGTTTACTTCACTTTCTACATTTGAATGTAGAAAGTTATTCAAAAAAACCCATCCAATTGACCAAAAGTCTGAGTTTTACTTGACTTTACTTGACTTGTCCTTACACTACTAAATTTCACCAAAAATAACTTTATTTAGTTTCTATGATATTTCTAGATGCCTACTGCCAATTTTACATCACACATTTAAGCAACTTTCAGTTGCATAAGACTTCATGCCACTGCTCTAACCTCTGCTGTTTTTATACACAGTATGTCTAGAACAAGTGGCTGGCAGGAACTTGTGGTGTGACCTTGTCTGACCCTGGAGTTGTTGCCTCCTAAAAGTTTGAACTCTGCTCTGACTGAGCTTATCTCTTCTGCTCCACTGTTCCAGAGACCTTCACTGGCAGTGTGTTTACTGGGAGCTCCACTGTTAATGAATTCAACCAGCTTGTTAGTGAGAGTGCATTAAAGGTGCATATGTGTGTGTTTGTACTTATCATCCCAGCTGTGAGAGAAAAGCCCTCAGAGCTCAAGACACACAAGTTATCTCTGTTTCTTGAGCAAGCCGGTGTTTATTTCTGTACGAGGAACACAGAGATTGAAGCAGACGAGCTGCTAACGCCGATCCCCTCAACAGTGTATTTTGATCTCTAGTGGTATACCACTCATGTTCCACTGCAATACACTGTTTCCCGGCAGAAAGTGGTCGGCCACTGTCAGAAGTGTTTCTCTCGTCTGTTCTGCTGTTGAGATATTTAATGCATTTGTAATTATAATAATAATACTTATAATTAACTATAATTAACTAACCTAACTTATCCTGTCCTCTGTCTGAGCTAATATAGCCTGTGTTTGCCTGGCACCCATATCAGATATATACAGTAGTCTGAATAAGTAGTAACAGAAATATACAGCCAAACAACTAAATAATGTGTGTAATATTACTTGATATGTTAAACTCATCAGTAGAACATGATCACAAAAAGAATAAATACATGAATAAATCAGTGTGCAGTACATCAGCCGGTTCACATTTCCCACTTTTCTCTCCTGTTGCTGTGCTCTCTGTGATGGAGTTTGGAGCTGAGTTTGATATGAATGTGAAACTTACTGTCTTTTTTCCATCAGTTGCCCTATGTATAATTTTAGATCTGCTCTCCATCTCAAACCTCCTGCCCCTACAGGGAAACACAGTGGTGTTGGTCCCATGTGTATTTTTAAGTTTATCTTCGTCTGTCACGAGTTGTCCCTGGTTAAACCCAAAATGAGTGGTTACACTGGTGGTGGTGCTGTCATGTGGTCACTGATAGTGTGTTTTTGTCATGTTTGAAACATGCTTAAAACATGGTACTTTGTTGCTTTGCTTCCTCAGTACAACTAGCTGGCTGAGTAGTTGGACTTATGAAGTTGGACACGACTAAACCTGGCACGAAGAGGTCTGACAGATGCTCACCCAGCATGGATGTCAAACTTGATATGCCCACTTTTCTCACTAGTGACGGGCGCCAATTTTCCCAGCTGAGTGAGACAAATGGAGGTTGACATCAAAACACTGGACTATGCCTCTGTTAGACCAAAACTTAGAGTGCTTGTGTCCAGATAGGTGGAGCTACTGGAAGATTTAAGAGCCATCTTTTCTGCTTGTGTGCATGCTCTTGGTGAGAGCTTGGCAGAAAATGACATGAGTCAGCTGATCAAAAAGGAGATCAGACAGAGAGGTGAAGGAGAAAGAGTTTTGGCATCCTGGATCTGGTTTTAAGTGCTTGAACATGGTCTCAATGATTTAAGGCAGACTTTGACCAGCTTGATGTTGTGCTAGGTTGCCAGGAAAGCTCTGCAGAGGGACTGTGAAAATATATAACCACCTGTCTGTGCAGTCTGTGTCAGATATCCCCGGCCTTCTTTGGGCTGTTTACAATTTTTCAGAGGAGTCACACTGAGATAAGTAAGTAAAGAAAAATATGATGAATATTCCTGCCACTGACTCTGGGCAGGAAACTGTAGGATGCTCTGTCATAAGATGGGAAGAAGTGGAGATCCTTTAATTGATTTCAAAAAACAAAACACTCCTAATCATGGGACATTTCTAACTATAGTAGGATACTGTACGAGTCACATAGCTGCTATCAAGAGGCGGACTGATTTCCCCTCTCTAAGTCACCTCGAGTCAACAGCCTGAGTCTCAGTATTGGGCTAAGAGGCGTGTTGTGCGACACTGCCAGAAACCATCAGGGAGTCTCTTAGTCGTGAGTGTGGAGGCTCCGACTCCAGCCTCTCAGTCCAAGGGTACCTTACAGTGTAATATTTGAGAGACTACTACTGCATGATGATGACGCATCCCACATCATGGGTCCTATTTTAATTCTGCAAGTGTGACAATAAGTCCAAAGTGGTCTTGAGTGCATGGACTGTGTGGGTGTCTCCATGCACACCCGCTATTTTAGGTGCAGCAGCGCAAAACGCAAAAGGGAGATGAAGTGGAATATAGATCAGAGGGTGCAGTGATTAATCGAGTCTCTCTCAGCCAGTCGCATCATCAGTCTCATCACTCTGAAATAGCTTAGCCAATCACAGTGAAGCACCAGTAATAGCTCGGCAAATGGATAGAGGTTTCTCTGGAAAACCAAGTGGGTTTTATGGTGTCGTGATATGAACACACAATCCCACAAATCCGCTGTGTCCTGTGTCTCGTGGAACAAACGGTCACATGATGGCGTAATAGATATAACAGCAACGCCAACACAGAGATGGATGCTGGAGTAAAACATTGAAATGTCACTTTTACAAAAGGGAAATAAGGTTAGAGAGAGGTGATGATCCCCGCTACTCTGAAGACACAGAAACAGATGGAAGCACAGGTTTATAACCCACCACTCTGATGTGTATGTGCTTACTGTGCCTGTGTCATTTGAATATAATTTCATCAAGGTAAATACAGCAGATATCCATGTGTAATAGCACTGCACTCTAGTGTGGCACTTCTCCAATCAGAAGCTGCGGACTTATCAATATTTCTGGTCTGGTGCCTTCAGATTGCTGCAGGGATTTAATGAACAGAATAAAAAGCTTTCCGTTCAGTATGCAGCAGCTGTGGACAGAGACACTGTAAGAGTATGAGATATTACAATATATTAATCAGTGCAGAATGACTTAACCATGTTGAATCGAAATATGTGGAGTGTTTGATTCAAATTATCTATTGATATTTTAGACATTATTCTGTTACGGCTGCACATCTGTCAGTATCCAGTTTGCTACCAGAGGGCCTGTGCACCACCATTAAAATATAAGGAAGTATAAAAGAAGTGGGTCCTGAGGTCTCCATGCAAGAGGACTCAGGAGCTTCTGTTTCATTGATTAGACTTCAGAGTATAACTGCAGATGACAAACCACCTTTTGCTCATGGCTTATTGGAAAGCTGCATTTACTGACACTGTTTGCTGTAATGCTGAAAGAAGACCAGCACTGAAGGAATTTTTCACAGGTTGGTATCTCAAAAGTCCCTATAGGTTGAGTGCTCCTGTGCAGTGCTACAGTTGGTGCAAAATGCATATCAAAGCCAGGCTTCTCTGACTGCTGTGTGAGAAAAGGTGATACGCGGGTGTGGGTGTGTGTGTGTGTGTTACTGTAGGTACCGGTGCATTTGTTATCCAGAGGTCTGCCAGGAGTGCAGGAGTGAGGGAATTACCATCTGTTAGTTCTCTGCCAACATCCAACGCAGTACTAACCGTCTTCCTCATGCATAATTACCCCCACACACACTCCACGAGGCCGATTCTTCTCCACGAGATTGCCTCAGTCTCTGCCTCAGCTCACTCCTAAAGCCTGATTTAGCAGCAGATTACAGACTTAGATTAACATGGCCGAGCGTGAGGCGTTTCTTCCAAAAGCAGACCCCAGGTCAGTGCAGATCTGCTTCCCTGAAGGATGGGATCTAGATTCAGCAGACGCTACGACAAACGGCACATTGTGAATGAATTTTAAGCTGCTGTTAATCAGTTTCTTCACATTCACGACTTCCTTTTTATGTTTTGAGTCTTTTCCATAATTTGAATTTGCCATGGCAGCTCCAAAATTCATTCTTTTGGGTTGTGATTGGTCATGCTCTTATATCTGAGAGAATTAGTGTGTATGCAGACTAGTGGACTAAAAGAGAGCATGGGCAAAGAGTTGATGTGGTGTTTTGTCGTTCACTATAACAGAGTTACAGCCTCTTACGACGTCTTCTCAATCCAGGCTCGTAACAGAAGCTTGGTTGTCTGAAGGCCCAGGTATCCTGCCAGCACACTGCTTACAACATATGTCTTTAGACATTTTCTGATTGCTGCTGGGAGATTGCCGACAGCCTTTTCTGTATGGTCGACAGGGGTAACCTCTGTTTTTTTCTCTTCTGTTTCGTCACAAATTCTGGTTTGAAGCCGGACAGAGGGCTCCCTTCATTCGAAGCCAAACAACAGAGAGGGAAGGAGGCATCTGGTCCGAGACAAAAGGAACACTAACTAAAGAGGATGCAAAGATAAAGAAATACTCATGTAAGAAAGCAAAAAGAAAGAGACGAGATGAAGAGGTTGTTTTGTATGCTCCTCCTGTGCTTTGTAAATGTCCCTGCTTCTTTATCAGATGGGAAAATGTCTCAGTGCCTGCATTTCACTCCCTCAATTTCCATCTCTCCATTTCTTTCTCTGTCAGTTTCAAAAGCCCCCCTTCCTATCTCCACATCTTCATTCTTTTCCATTTTATCCCTCTCTGCCTCTCTCTTTAATTCTTGAGGCAGTCAAAGCCGTACAGACAGCATGCTCGGAGAACAAAACAGAGTGCGCTGTCAGTGAAACAGAGCCTCAACATTTCACCTCTCGTCTCTCTCATTCTCCTGTTTCTCTCTTTTTAATCATACGGCCCACCTGCATTTCAGTTCTTTTTGGACGGGTGTCTTATGCAGGTGCCGTAATATTTATTCTCCTCTCTTTCCCCTTTCCTCTCCTCTCCAGAAGATCCTCTGCAGTACCAAGGTATGATATATGATTCCCAGGGGCATTCACAGCGGCAGGTAGACTGTTAACGGCTGTAGGTTCTCGGGGCTGTTCACACACTAATAGCTGGAGGAGTTCCTCCACTGCTATTTAGGTGTTCCTCTCTTCTGAATGTTTGTGTTGGTCTGTAATTTATGCTGTGCATATATGTGCTGATTGCAGGCTATAAAGTCAGCCAGTATAGTTTCAGATATGCTCATTAACATACAAAGGACTGGGAGGAATGTATCTGCACACTACATACATACAATATAAGCAAGGCACAAAAAGAAAACATGTCTTCTCTGCATGTGTGTGTCACTCTCTGTCTTTGATTCTCACAAATGAGTATGGATGACTCATTAACTCAGCCACTGTCATGCATCCCTGATTGACTGGTGCCGATAGATGGAGCAGGAGGGAACCATTCCTATACCCTCCCTTGTCATTCTTCCTTGCTCGCTTCCACACACACCCCTCTCTCTCCTTCTCTCTCTCTCTCTCTGTCTCTCTCTCTCCATATTTCTCTCTCACACTGCCTCAGCATCTCGGAGCCACCGGCAGCATCAACAGTGAGAGGAGAGACTGAGTTTCCACACGCACACAGAGCAAAGTGGAGAGCCAGCACTGACGTGCAAACACATTCAAAAAACAAACAGTCACGCACGGGGGAGAAGACGGGAGGTGGACAGAGGCTCCAGCTGTAGCATGTCCACTGGCTGCAGTCAGACATGTAGGAGGAGGAGGTGCTCTGCTCGCTGTTCCATGTCCGCTTCAGTCTTCTAAGCACCTCCCATCCCCCCTGAACGCTCGCTCCCTGGCTCTGCGGTTGCTGAGGGGCTGGCTGGAATGACCCGGGAGAGCGGGAGACACAAGGAGATGCGCTAGACAGGGCTCGCCGGCAGGGAGGACTCTGTGATCCTTGATCCCTCTTTTTCTCCAGGCTGACAGACACAACGCAGACCTCTGATCTGCCCCACAGATGCATGCCCATATAGGAGGGCATGGCTGTGTAGACCGAGGGTCTTCATCAAGCACAGTCACAGTGAGAAGGACCACCACAGAGACACACAGGTAAGAGGCAGCACAACTGGGGCTGCTCTGCTGGATTTCCATCTATAGTGATTTAGGCAAAATGTGAAGCGAATCAGCCATGTGTCATCCGAGATATTAATTACCTGCCTCATTTCATTGTCATCCGTGCTCATTTATTGGTGTGATTATTTACTGAGGCTTTCGCTGTGTGTGCCTTGTTTGTGCTTCTCTGCTGCATGGCCATTGATTAGAGGAGAGATGAGTCCGTGGATGTGCACTGTGGCAGAATGATAATAGAATATGTCTCCTGGAGGACATGATCTGATATCCATCAGATGTCTGGGGAATGTCAGTGGGAACGAAGAGGGTACAACAGGGAGGTAGCAGGGGAGAGGGGAAAAAAAGAGCCCGTCTTTCTTTTTTAGATTTAAAGTCCATGGCATTTCATATAATTTATGTGAGTGCCATATCCTGTGGGCTTCTGCTGTTTTTTTGGGGGGGAGACCATTTGGCTTTCCTTTTCCTCTGTGGTTCATTCGTAATTCATATATTCAGCCCACACTTCGTATTTGGCCAGTTTTTCAATTTAAGTCGAAAGGGCTGAATTTCACGGTGTGACAGGTTGGCTGAGAGTGTTCAATGTTGAAGAAATGCCACTGAGGACTTTGCAGAAAGGGAGCTTTCTGTTGCTGTAGCGGGAGAGCAGAGAGAGCCCATGGGTGTTGGTGTGGTGCTACACTGAACCAAGTTGGGGTAGAAGCCTGGGCACAGAGATAGAAACTGTGTAATTGGACTGCACAGTTGCACACTGAGAAAACACATGTTGGAGCAAGTTCATACAGAGGACGTGAGTGAAAATTAACAGCAGCAGTCATATGATGAAAGATGATAATGTTGCTGTTGCTGCTTTGAGACTTTTCTGTGGCTGCCCCTGCAGAACAGGGAAAAGATCAGTTTGCAATTTCTATCAATTTGAGGATGTCTACCCTTAACCTCCCACTGATGCACCCAAAGACTTATAACATGACTTATGGTTATGGTGCATTTCTTGTTCTGTGGATGTCAATGACAGGGACAGCAGCAGCCCAAAAGTGCATTTCAGAGATTGGCCCATGGGAGAATGTGCTTATTCAGAGATGCCTGTGGCTAAGAGAGATGAGCTGTCCAGTGCCGTTGCATGGAGCATGCATCACACAACACAGGGTCCTGGACCCAG
The DNA here is from genome assembly GCA_900303245.1 of Selene dorsalis. Classification (NCBI taxonomy): domain Eukaryota; kingdom Metazoa; phylum Chordata; class Actinopteri; order Carangiformes; family Carangidae; genus Selene; species Selene dorsalis. The sequence goes on along the minus strand of OMNW01002515.1, from coordinate 6,306 downwards.
GAGGAATCAACAGAAAGAAAGCCATTACTTAGATGACCACCCTTCTCTGATCTCATCATAAGGCTGGCAAAGTTAGGGAAACATAGGACAGGGGTAAATGGAGAAAATGAGAGTAGAGCCCTGATGCAGGCCTGGAGAGAGCACTCTCTCCATTGCCATGATTTATTCTAGTCACTGTACATTCACCAAAGGGGAAAAAATGTCAATATTTTCTATTCTACGGCGCGTTTCAGATTGGATGGTGGCTGATTTAGAGGCTGACTTCAAAAGCCATATTGCAACATCTATCTAGACGTCACTCAGTGCAACATTAGCTTGGCTGGCATTTGATGGAGTGGATGTCTGAGGTTGATTGGGTGTTCTTTTGCAGTAAATGCATGCGTAGGTCGACTGTGGGAGTTTTCTTTGCAAGTAAATATATGCAGAGGCATCACTGGGCAGAAGAAAAGTTATCAGATGACTTTTGCTTCAGAAATTACATTTAATTATTTATATTCTTGGTTTTCTAAATGTATAAAATATGATCAAAGGCACAGTATAGCCTGAAATCACTTCTGTGATCATGCTGTACATTGTACTTTCACATACGGCGGCTGTTTTATCTTCTCTGTCGACTTCTGCTTAGTCATTAGAGAGAGCAGAACAGCTCCAAGGTTGTAGGGTAGAACAAATTAATGCAACTTGTGGTGCAGCCTTTGCCCAAGCAAAGTGCACAAACAGATACCAATATCTCATAATACGGAGACAGACCGACAAATGACAAACACCAATCCTGGACATGCTTGCAAAATCCAATCAGCGTCAAAATAACAAGGCCTGATGCACATGTAAGAGGAGGCAGTTGGCACGGGCTGACAGCTCTGCAGGGGCACATGAAAACACATTATAAAAACAGGCTTGACGCATGATAAAACCTACAGATTACAGCAATTACAGTGGAGGGCATTTAAATGAGGGGAAAAACATGCATCATTTTGGTCTTGCAAACACTTTTCACTTGTAGTTAAGCAGAAGTGGATAGCTGTGTTGCAAGACACGTGAGCGCTCTCGTAGATACAGAATGCACACACGCACACCAACTGTTTTCCCTGTTTGGAGTTGATTTTAAATCTAAGTGCTGATCTTCATCTTCACTCTTGTTAGGCTAAATGATTTCTGTTCCGCTTTTTAGGCTCTTTGGGTTTTAAAAGGCAAGACGTGGAGAGGAGTTAAGGGATAAGGCTTTTTGTTTTATGTTATTTATTTATTTTTGGACTCGTTATTAACCGTTCTCATGAAAAGAACAAAACCACCAATGAATTGATGCAGAAAAGTAGTTCAGTCTGCCCAAACACACACACAGTCTGGATTCCATTGTTACATCTGGGCAACATGTCTCTAGTGTAACTATACTGAGAATAGGCTGTTTATTCCTTACAGCTGTGTAAAACAAAAGAAAGAAAGAAAAAACCACACCCCTATACAAAACCTACATTATATCTGCCCAGCACAGAACTCTGCTCCTGAGAGTAAAACAACACAGCCAAGGAGTTATTTTAGGATAAACTGCACGGGCCATGTAAATCATGATGACAGAATGTGTCAGTGTCAGTCAGTGTAATGGTATGTTCACTGGCATACAGGCTGTGGTTACACAAACAATAGTCATTAACAGAATTGACTTTTTAGTGTGTTTCGGTCGCTTCTACTTGATGAAAAGGAAAAGCAGCACCCATTGTTAGAAATAATAGAATCATTTCTTTATTTAACATTACAATACAATGAAAGCATGGGAGCTCGTCAACCATAACAGATTTTTGTATCCTGTTATAATTATCCTTTTAATCTCAGCTTCCACTGTGTTGAAGCATTGTGTGAAATGTGACAAATCAATGAGCTCTTGGCTTTGTTGTTCTATTGGATTATCAGGTTTGTTTCATCAATGTGATGAAGTATCTCTCTCAGGTATCTAATTTACTGGATAAGCCTTAAAACATACACCCTCATTGGACATGCACTTTATTAGGCACACTTGTACAGATGAGTGCAAGTCAACAGAACAGCTCGGCCATTCCACATTTAACATGTTCAAATTGTTCATTTGGTGACAATTAAAGGTGGTATACTGTACCATACAATACGGATAGGTATTTGTTTTTTTTTTGTCATTCCTAAGAGGGAGACGTAACGGTCTCCCTTAGAACTATAAGGTCTATCTAGCTAAACACCTTTGACCTCAGTGAATAACAGCGTCAGAAGAAAAGCCATGCGTATTAAAGGCAACAGAGAAATCCTGATGTCCTGATTCTTGACAAGTTGTATTAGTTTCCATTAACTTGTAAAGGTGTGCCTAATTAAGTGGAAACACTGTTTACATTCCTGTAGATGGTTTAAACAGATCTGCACATGAAGCCCAATAAAATGTAACTTATCACCATATACATGAAATTGTCTTTTAGAAAAGGCTGTGAAGTTGTTTTTTTTTTTTTCTTTTCATGATGGTATTTTGAAAAGGACCAGATCCAGTCTGATGTTGAACTTTATAAAAGGAAACATGATGGAGAAGGAGAATTTATTTGTCTTGCGAGAAAGGTAACACAATTTTTCTGTGCTTTTGGAGGTTTTAATTTCATTTCTAAACACAGACCCAACTGACC
>OMNW01002509.1:0-26373 GCA_900303245.1 Selene dorsalis | reverse complement strand
TACAGTTGGACACAATGACGGCAGCTCGCAGGTCTCTGATTGGCTAATCTCTTTTGCGCTGGGCACAGAAGGCGGCCTCTGATTGGCTCACCGCCGTCCTGGCATTCTTCCTGAGGCTGGCGGTGGCAGCCCGCAGGCTTCTCAGACCGACAGTCTATACGCGGAGGGAGCCATGTTGATGCTCGATTTTATGTCAACCGCTGCACTTTGGATGGTTAAAGCACTGCGCCTCGAGGACCGGGAGCCTTAGCGGTGTTTACTGCTCCGCGATGAGAAGAGGAGAGCGGGCTGGGAGGGTACAGGGCGCGCCAGAGGAAAGCAGCTCTTAGGTCACCGGACGCACACAGTTGATTCAGAACCAGTGAAGTTGATGCTAGTTAGCTTGATAGCTAGGTAGCAACAGCTGTGCGGACGCTGCGTGGGATGCAGTGTGTGGACTGAAACACCATCTTCTCTGCTTGTTGTATCTTGTGGAGATAACGTTAGCCGGCCCAGGTGAAGACCCCGTGCTTGGGGCAACAGTGGCGCTGCTGTATTTACGATAGCCTGCTCCAAGTTGCCTTTGTGAAGCTAGCTAGCTCTTGGCTAACGTTAGCATGCTGAGAATCAGCTTGCATCTTCAGTCACGACCATCGTTTCTTAGCTGAGAGGATCCTAACTTATCGTTACTTTTAGACAGTCTGTCGGTCGGGGAGCAGCATTTTGTGTGATAAAAGCCTCCCAAAAAGCCAGAGTGGAGATATGGCGATACACCTAGTCTCTGTGGAAAGCTACCAGTTCGCCTGCCCAGCTTGCCAAGGAGCGGCTAACGGGCTAGCAGCATAACTTTCCTCTCACGGCGTCGCCCAGAAGCTGCAGAGCCCACTTCCTCGCTAGCAGACCTCTCATACCTGAAGCAAGCTGGCGGCCCTCCAAGTAGAAGCCGAGGACAAGGAGCTGGGGCCAATGGCCTGGGTGCTGAAGATGGAGGACGCCACCATCGAGTCGGGGCTGGTGCACGACTTCGATGCCAGCCTGTCCGGCATCGGGCAGGAGCTGGGGGCTGGAGCCTACAGCATGAGGTCAGACCTGAGAGTCAACACGCCAAACCCCAGCTACCTAGCTCATTATTGGGTCGAGAGAGGGGACGATGCACACTCTCTCTGGAAGTGTTAACATTACACCCCCGTCTGTGTGTGTTATTCTCTTTGTACTGACTGTGATGGCCTCTCTTTGTTTCAGGATTTAGAGTAGGGCAGCAGTCACTGCAGGGTGCCACGATCAGGGACAGATTAATTTCTCAACATCCCACACAAAAGCAAAGGAAAGACACGTGTTGTTCAATTAGGAACAAAGATCTCATACCAGTTGCTTTGTTGCCCAGATAGGTGTGTGTGTGGGTATCAGGCCTCCTCTTTGTGTCAATTTCAAGATAACACTGAGGAAGTGGACAGGAAAGGCCCTGGTTCGACCTCTGACTGGCAAAATAGGTCCTGAAGACTGGTGGTGTGTGGAAACAAAAGGTGGTGTATGGCTCTGACTTGAGTCTTTCTGACTTATGAAAATCTCTAAAACAGTAAATTGATGTGAAGGTGCGAGTGGCCAAAGCTTCACCATCTCTTCCCCCTTCTTTTTAGGACAAACATGACTTTATCTTCCTTTTTGTGAAAGGAGATCTAAACGTCCATTTGCTGCCATAGGAATAATGTAACAAACACCGGTTAGTCCTAAGGATGAGAAACACTCGGTCCAAATGGTGAAGCTCAGTTTTTATGATTTCCCATTAACATATTTCTTTATCTCACAGTGTTCTCTTTCCAAGGAAGTGACATAACCAGGCCAGTTGTAGCTGATAGTCCTGGGAATTGAATTTGACCAATGTATCCGTAGGAACAAGTATCAGGTGTCACATACTGAAGGGTGTGCTTTGAATACTTAGTCAGATTCTTAGGTTTGTTTACATCTTGGTCCATCAGATATTTCTTCTTTGTTAAGTTCTTTAGTTTACTTTGGTAGATTCACTGAACAGTTTGGCAACCAGCTCAGGGCAGGCTCCATGATTAACGTCCTGTGTAGGAGATTAAAATGCTTCTTCCTCAGTGACACATGATGTTCAAATAAACATTTTCTTTAAAAGATGTTGACACATGTTTGATATTACCCAGTCTATGATATTAAAACAAGCTGCTTTGCCGTTAGTGCAGAGATATGTTTGTGTTGAATTTCAGATGCCTGTCTTCAGTTGCTACACATTCAGTCTTTGTTTCTGTACAGTAGCTGCAGGGAGCATATTCAGTTTAGTAAGCAGTGTTCATCCCCCAGTATTAACTGATACTGATGTACATAAATGACACATTGGCCTTGTACCAGATGCTGATTGCTCAGGTGATTCTAACTTTTTTTTTTTTTTTTTTCATCCCAAACATGGCGTCTCATGAATGACGAGATATGATGTCTAGACAACTTGTGAAGAGGGACTCAAAGTTTCTGTGTCTGCGTTCCTCAGGTTCTGAAAAGAGGAACCTGTTGGCATCAGGCTAGTATTTGTGTAAACCACCTGTTCAATTAGTAACTCTTAGTATGCGTGGACTGTGTTTTGTAATAGGTCATAGGATGGCTTGACATTTGTGTGACGAAGGCAAGACGCTCTCTGGGCACGAGCGGGTCTTATCAGCAGCCTCCTCGGCCATCTGCTTGTAGTGAGCGTTTATCTGAGTGTGACGTAGGCATGTGCCACTCTCTCATGAGAGTGACCAAGTTCACCAATATTCAGGTGATGGGTTGCACGTGTGTCAATTAGTAAAAACCCTATGTGTAATATTGGCGCCTGTCTGCAGTGGCTGCAGGCGTGGTGCTATGTGGTGTAGGGGATGGGTTGCAGGGCATGTTTGGAGTCAGCAGCTGGTAGGAACAGAATGTCTCAGTGTGTTTCACTGGAGCCAGGTCCTCAGATTTCAGGAAGCAGATGTAGTTTTCCTGGGCAGTTGGGGCTTAACAGGGCTGTGGCACCCAGACTGGCATCGCCTGGGCAAAGAAAGCACACAGTGATTGAGAGAAAGTGATTTTGAGACTGAAATTGAGCAGGCTGAAATTTTGGAACGTCTTGAAATTATCAGCCCTTTGTGGTGGTGTTTTTTTTTTCTATAAGTTTGGCTCGAGTGTAGAGAAGCATCATGACTTGCCAAAAAGTTTTCCAGGTAGTGAGATGCCATGATCTACATTTCTTAGCATGGCACTGGCACTGAGAGCTACACACACACACACACACACACTCCTGCTCACTGTGCCCCCATTGACACTCCTGCAGCATTTGTCAGGGTGAGCTGAGGACGAGTTGGTTGTCTAGAGTGGCTGCCAAGTGTGAGAGATAGTATGTGTCAGCAGCTCAGGCTATCTCTGGGTGTTTTTGTTCATTTATCCCGCAGCTGCCTCATGCATACATAATAGGAGAGCCATTTGATCGATGGAGATTCTTCGTCACTTATTCTAAAATAAGCCAATCCATTTAATAATTCCCACATTATGAGGATGTGAGGTATTGTCTTACCAAGAGCAGAGCATGCAACATTTTCAACAGCACAGACCATTTGTTGTGTTTTGTGGTGACAATGGCATAATGGAGTAAAACAACAGCCATATAACCGGGAACAAAGTCAGGGAGGCCACAATGATTACGTTGACATCAGGATGGATCCCACCACTTAATAAAAGCTTAAAACTTTGAGCCAACTTTAGACGCAAATCAACTCAAGAAAAATTCACAAACTAAATTTCAAAATGAAAAAACTAAGATTAGTTAGTTTTATTTGTTCTGGGTATTTTTTTTTCTGTAATTGTCACTCCTGCATCACATCCACACTGACTTTCTGTTTGTGTCCTGTCTCTGTCTGCCTCAGCGATGTGCTGGCTCTGCCCATCTTTAAGCAGGAGGACTCCACCCTTCCTACCGAAAACGAGACCAAAAATCCCCCATTCCAGTATGTGCTGTGTGCCGCCACCTCACCTGCCGTCAAGCTGCATGATGAGACGCTCACATACCTGAACCAAGGTGAGGCACACAATTCAGCTCATGCACTCAGGTATCTTGGTTTTCCACTCACCTGTTTTACTCTATCTACATGTTTTTGTTCAGTAACTTGATTTGGACTACAAAACTGCACATAGAGACGATGGTATTTGATCACACGCAGCCATCATTTAACACCAGTATGTAACGGCCACATTGGTTTATTGCACATTGGTATGATTACTGTAAGATGAAACCTGTGCTGAGGTGAGCGTCAGCCTCTCCTGGCCTCTGGCCTCCTGGCACAAATGAAGATTTTCTCATTTAATGACACATAAACAGATTGTATTGAACAGAGAAACTCTTTAATGAGAAGTAGCAACAAAAACTTGCAACATGAACTTTCTTGACCTGAAGTGCTTTACTACAAGATGGAAACTGTCATTTAAATTATCCCAGATCTAATTGAATTAAAGAATTTAGCAGAATTCATACAGAGAAGTGGAATTTCCACACACGAATAATGTAGATGTGCTGGTGCTGCAAAGAGAGGAGATTATTGGGATGTTGTGTCAGACACCAGATAGACCAAGACTAAGAGAAAACACCAGACATGCTGAACAAAGAAATTTGTTATCTGCAAATAGACACTGCCTCACTAAAACACAAGTTGAGTATTTCATGACCATCTAAGCAGAGGATGTCAGGAAAGATGAAGGACATTTTTATTAAATAATGGGCCTTGGTCTATATTTAGACTCAGCTCCCCAAAAAGTACCCACTCAGGTGGCAGTACTTCCCACTGGCCCAGAAATCATGGTTTTGGTTAAAGTCACTAAAGTCTATAAATGTTAACAGTGAGCCCCTTTTTAGCGACTCAAAATGTTTTTTGTTCCTAGAAGTTTGACTTGTTGACCTCAGTGAATGATCGAAAGAAAGAAATGCACTGAAGAAACTCTTATTTCCTTTTTAATACAGTAGTTCTTGCATTTTAGTCCCTGGGTCTGTTTGGTTGAAGGAGTCTTTTGTCTTCAATCTCTTCTAAATTGCACAGAACAGCAAAGCCTGTAGACTTTGGGGAGACTATTGGAATATGACAGGTGTGTCAAATGTGCGGCCCGCAGGCCAAAACCGGCCCACCAGAGGGTCCAATCCGGCCCACGGGATGAAGTGTGACAATGATATAGAAGACAAAAGAGGAATAATATTGTTGAAATTGCACATATTTTTGTTAAGTTGTTCATAATATGTTTTGTAAAAGAATAGTTCATTTAATGTAAACATCTTAATTGTGTACTTCTTAGCACTAAAACAAAGGGAAATGTTTAGCGTATGTTATTTATAGGTTATTATGCTATTTTTTTTTACTGGTCCAGCCCACTTGAGATCAAATTGCGCTGTATGTGGCCCCTGAACTAAAATAAGTTTGACACCCCTGGAATATAAGGAATGTGTACATTTAACCTTTCATTGTGTTTTCTCTCTCTCAGGCCAGTCTTATGAGGTGCGTATGTTGGACAACAGGAATGCAGGGGAGCTGCCAGAGCTCAACAACAAAATGGTGAAGGTGAGGGGATCCTCTCGGCTGGAGGCCAGACTTCAACTTACTACACCAAGCACACGGTGTTCTTAATTTTGTGTGTGTCTGCGTGTGTGTAGAGCATAGTGCGAGTGGTGTTTCATGACCGCCGGCTACAGTACACAGAGCACCAGCAGCTGGAGGGCTGGAAGTGGAATCGTCCAGGCGACCGTCTCCTTGACATCGGTAATGATGCCTGCTGAGAAATGTTTACTTAAATCATCCTGGGTGTGTGATTTGGAGTTCAAATATCTGTGTGTGTGTTTGTGTGAGACAGATATCCCCATGTCAGTGGGCATTGTGGAGCCGAAGACTCACCCCTCCCAGCTCAACGCTGCTGAGTTCCTGTGGGACTTGAACAAAAGGACTTCTGTTTTTGTGCAGGTAAAACACACACGCACACATCCTCACCCACACACACAGCTCCCTTTTTTGCCATCTGTTGGGCGTGCCATTGAATTTCCACATCAAACATATATTTTGATCACACTCATTCCCCGGTCTCCCCGCTGTCTGCAGGTGCACTGCATCAGTACGGAGTTCACTCCCAGGAAACATGGCGGGGAGAAGGGCGTCCCCTTCAGAATCCAGATCGACACGTTCGCCCTGGGAGACAGTGGAGAGTACACAGAGCACCTCCACTCTGCCTCCTGCCAAATCAAAGTCTTTAAGGTACACACTCAGTCTCACCAGGGGGAAATTCTTTGCCACCTCATGTGTCGTTCCTCACAGTAATAAAATCTCTCCCTCTCTGGTTCCTGTTTAGCCAAAGGGGGCGGACCGTAAGCAGAAGACAGACAGGGAGAAAATGGAGAAACGAACACCTCAAGAGAAAGAAAAGTACCAGCCCTCTTACGATACCACTATCCTGTCAGAGGTCAGTACACAGCTGAAGTGGACTGTCAGGCTTTACAGCAATTGGCATGAGCGAAGCAGTTCAACTTGCAAGCAACTAAGTTCAGTTTTGATTTTACCCATGTTAAATAGTTGCAGCAGATAATGTGAGTAGATTTCTGCAGAGCAGCCCACCACATAGTTGCATTTGAGGTTAAGTGACCTTTGTCTCCAACATTTCTGAACATTTTTCTTGCCCTACTATCTTGACAGGCGTAGTCTGTTGACATGTTGAGATTACATGTTTTCTCTGGACAAAAGATTTTGGTTTACAGTAGTTCAAAACAGAGAGAAAAGCAATTCATCCTCACTACTGAAAAACTGTACTGAAAAACAACCTGTTATTGCTTGATAACTGACACTGGCAAATAATTATCCATTATCAAAATAGCTGGCAGTTAATTTTCTACCGGCAGACTATTGGATTAATTAATTTTTTACACCTGGACCTTGGGGAAAAAAACTGCAGCAGCCACCAAAAATTTACACAATCCTTTTTTTGCCTGTGACATTTTTTTCTTGTTATTTTATGGCTTTGAATTTAACTTTTTCCTTTATCTGCAGCTTTTGCATTAAAATACTTTTTTGGCAACTAACACACAGATGTTCAACAGCTCAGCGACATACAGGAAAATCAGTTAAACACTGCAGAAAAGCTCTTAAAGAGACAATACTTCAAAAGTGATGGACTTTCTACTACTGTCTCCAGCAAGTCTCTGCTAATCTGTTTTAATGCTGTTGTGATGTGATGTGAAATGAAGCGACTGCTTGGAAAAGGGTTCAGCTTAATGCTCAAGCAATGGTTTTACATTTCATATACTTGTATGCCACACCAAGATGTCTCTCAGATAATTCACACAGTGATGGAGCGTGTTCCCTGGAGTTATTGTGTGTTTTTTGCTGCTGTGTGTCTGTACGCAGACGAGGCTTGAACCCATCATAGAGGATGCAGGTGACCACGAGCTGAAAAAGTCCAGCAAGCGGACACTTCCCGCTGACTGTGGCGACTCCCTGGCCAAGAGAGGCAGTGTAAGCACCCTGCTCTCCTCTCTCCTCCACTCCTCTTCCCCATCACTCCATCCACAGCCTTAAGCCTGTAGACACTAGACCCTCAACAGCTGGGAAAGGGATGTATTTGACATTAGGTGGGGTGGAGATGGTGCAATGCCAAGTTCCTAGCACACCCTTGAAATTTCCTCAACCCTTCGGTCCTTGTTTCCAGAGTAGACCTTCAGTGATAATTAAACAGCAAGTCATGTCTGTGAGGCTTTGGTATAACTGAGTATTAATATGTGCATGTACTCCCTTAGTGCTCCCCATGGCCAGACAACGCATACGTCAGCACCAACCAGGCAGCTACTCCCTCCTTCGCCTCAACCCCACTGTCCACCTACACAACCTCCTCAGTACCAGACAGGTAAGAGTGTGTCTCTGTGTGTCTGTGTATCCTGTTGGGTCTTAAAGTGAGATGTGTCTGTGACACCTCTTAACTGTTGTCTGTTGTTTTCCAGTGACTCGTCCTCTCCCAATCACCAGGCAGACCCTGGCAGCCATGGCAACTTGGAGGTTAGTCTGCCCTATAAGCAGCTGTGTGAACAGGTTGAAAAGTTGAAGAATGAAATGTTTTCCGGGAAAGACGTATTGACATATTCTGCCCTCATTCAGAGCAAGCGAACAACATTAGACAGCTTTTATTATCATTGTACAGAAACCTATACAGTGACACTGGGGGGGCACAACTGGCAGTTCGATATGATTGTTGAATTTGAGTGGGTAAAGTTAAATCCAAATCCATGTGTTGACATCCTGTGTCTCTATCCTCCTGAACAGCATCTGAGCCCCACTGCATCCATACAGGACGCACAGAAGTGGCTGCTGAAAAACCGCTTCAACTCCTACACAAGGCTCTTCTCTCATTTCTCAGGTACACACACGCTCGCATACACACCCACACACGTATACACGCACACGTAAAGTGATAACGACAGCAACACACGTGACTCTTCCTCTGTCTTTGTGTAGGTTCTGATTTGTTGAAGCTAACGAGGGACGACCTGGTCCAGATTTGTGGGGCAGCAGATGGGATCAGACTCTTCAATGCACTTAAATCCAGGTGTGTAACCCTGCGCGTCATGTCTTGTGGTTGTGTAACTGTAAAAGCAACAATGTTCCAGAGTTTCCAATGAATTAAGTTTTTTTTTCTCCTTGTGTGCATAGATCAGTGTGTCCCAGGTTGACAGTGTACGTCTGTCAGGAGTCCTCCCGGGAGAGCCCCCTGCTGGAGAGACCTAGCGCCAATGAAAACGGAGACCACAGCATCACCCCTAGTTTACGCGGTACACATAAAAACTCTGTGTGTAACAGCATGTGTCGTTGTTACCCCTTGGCATAGCGAGTAGACGCGGCAGGTGAATGAGCTGAATTTAAAAGGTGTCTCTTGTTTGTGCGCAGTGTACCACGCTCTGTACCTAGAGGAGCTGACAGCTGCAGAGTTGGTCCGCAAGATGGCGTGTGTGTGCAGCCTCCCAGTGGGAAAAATCAACCAGGTGTACAGACAGGGTCCTACAGGCATACTCATCCTGCTTAGTGACCAGGTACCAACACACACACAGGCCTCTGTGTCCTCATGAACGCTGTAATAATCTTCAACATGAGCTCTTTATTAAGACGGATTGATAAATGATGAAGGTAAACTGTGGGACACTAAACCCAGTGACTATGCTCATGCACCTTTTGTGATACAGTTTGTGCTGTTTGCTTGTAAATGTGTATTATTCACAAAACAATTAGCTTATTGTCCAAACAGATGGAAAATGAGTAGTTAATTTTATATACTCTCTGCGTATCTTGTCTGAACTCTCCCCAAATGCTGATGTGCACCAGAGACAGTTGAGATTAAAATAAAAAAATGGAAATTTCTCAGCTCTTAAACAGTGTCAGCAGCAGATATTGGTAGTCTAGGTCTGGCTGAAGTGGATGAGGTCAGAGTAAATGGTCCTGAGACCAAGTGGCTTTGTGCAGAGAAAGAAATACTAACTGTGCGTCACTATTTTGTGAGCAGTCTGACCAAGAACAACAGCTCTACTGTTGTACGATCACACATTTGCATGTAATTTACAGCGCTCTCTTATCACACACACACCGTGTTTTTGCTTTCATTAACTCCTCTCTTGACTCGGCAGCTCCATCGGTCGTGTCAGTGACTTCTCAAACACTCAAAAATAAAGAATCCACAAGTTGTCTGCGAATTGACAGTGATATTAAAGGAACTGCAACATTTCAGCGTGTCCGTTTTTGTCATTTCCAGATGGTTTACAACTTCCCTGACGAGAGCTGTTTTCTGATCAGCACTGTCAAAGGTGAGCTCGTGATGCATCTTTGTTTTGAAATGCACTTCAGAGGATCTGTAACTGGCAGGGATTTAATCTGCTCCTTGTCGCACTTCTTTCTCCTCCAGATGAACTGGGCGAAGGACTCCATCTAATCCTGAAGTAGTGACGAGGACAGATGGCATCACTAATACTCCACCCTCTGTTTTGGAGCAGAAGCCTCCCTCTGTCCCTTTCTCCCTGCCTCTACTCTTTCCTTCTACTTCCTCCCTCTCTCTCTAAACGATTGCTCGACGGAAAGCAGAGAGACTGCGTTAAAGCCATGTAAATGTTAGAATCTGACATGGGTGCGTCCACTGTTTCATATTGAAAACACTATTAACGGAGGAGGTTAGTTAAAGGAGGAGAGACTGGGGGGAGGATATGGGGTTAGGGGAAAGATGATTATCTTCTATGTATTTTTGGTTTTATTTTATTTTTGGTCTTTTTATATGTTTTTTTTGTGTGGAGAAAGGAGGGGAGAGGCTCCAGGAGAGAGGGGAGAGTATGATCTGGCCGGCAGGAGACAGAATGAAAGCAGAGTTTCCTTATTGCTCGTTGCCCTTCCTACACAACGCGCACAACCAGCACTAGGCCAGTATTCGATTAACCTGTACTGCTGAACAGCATGCAATCTCAACATACTAACTCGCTTAAAGGAGAATCCCAACTTACTCTGCTTGTTTAACATTCTCTCGGGGTTGTCGCAGTAAACCATTTATTGATCAGCTCAGCTTGACAACCCCTGAAATATCCAGGCTAAATTTGTGGAAGTGGCGTCAACTTTTTATGGATGTTAACACCAACTTCAGAAAAGATTTATTTTTTTTCTGTTTTGTTGTCTTGGACTTTGTCGAATGGACTGATTTCATTGACTCGTGTCACATAGTCGTCCTATGTGATTTTAGACTTCCAGCCATATCTCTGTTGACACGACGTCGCACTCGGCTCAACTCTCTTAACGCACGTCCTGTTTGGCCTGCGCTTTTACTGTTTTTAGTTGATGCTTTATTTATGGATTCGCTGTTTCTATTGCTCTCATCAACTTAAATTGTTTCTGGTGCCATATTGGCTTTTTAGCTCAACCTTTTACTTGCATCCACACACACAGAGCACATCCACCTCCTTTTTTTTTTACTCCTCTGCTTTCTGTGCTGACTGAAACACTGGTTTATCAGATTGGGGGATTTAACACCTCTTTTTTTTGGCCATAAATGCGCAGAGAAAGAGGAACAAACCTCAGTGGTAGACTGCCAAGCAGAGCAGCAACGCCTATCCAAAAACCTACTATAATGTGGACCAAACGGGTTTCAGATTGATAGGCATTTTTTTGATGACAAGCCTCACGTTAAAGCGTTGAAATAATTGGTCAGAAGGTGAATTAAACCCTCATCTTGTGGAGCTGCTTGTAAAGAGTGATAGACCCTCCATTCCAGGAACTGCTCTCCAACACACAACCCATCATGCAGCAGGCTGGTAGAAAAGCAACAGCGTTGTAGCCTGGTTTCTTTAGTCTTATCCTGTAGGCTAGAAAATCACGGCAGCTCCACGGCCATCTTCAAACTCTTGTGTTTTTAATGTAGCCGAACACAGGAAGCACAGGTGATGTGTTTTGAGTGCCCTTACTTTTGAAAAGTGACAGGAAACCTCACACAGGTCGGGGAGTAGCAGGGAGGCACCGTCAGTTTAGTTGACCCCACCACCACCACCCCCCTCTCACTTTTGGTACAACAATGTCTGGCAATGTTGAAGTGCACAGTTTGCACGCCTCTAAGTGTCAGAATGTGTGTGTGTGCATGTGTTAACATTTTTCGTTCTTACAAAGAAAACTTAATCATGTCAGTAGTTGTCATAAACTTTTTCCCTGTTGGTATAATGAAACTGTGTTTAGCTTGCTGTTTAGTAAAGAGCATGTGGAAGACAGGGAAAGGAGGGAAGGATAGTTTGGTTCTTGGTGAGTGTAACCCCCTCCTTCTTTTTCCAGATGTTAGAGACCAAGCCTGCACTGAAAAATCACAAAAACCTAAAGCTTGATGTGTAGTCAGTAGTCCTACAGCCACACCCTCTTCTTATCCACCTAATGAGTAGGAAAACAGAAAAAAAGAATGTCGAGACTAAAAAGCAGCTGTTTTTGTCTCATCGCGTGTCAGAGCCAGGGAACTCTTTGCGGTGCTTACAGGGACGTGATTACCACAGCTCGGTAAACTGTGCTCATCGACTTCACAAATAAAACGAGTGAGAATAGAGTGGATGTGATAACCAAGTCAGGCAATACTCTGGCGAGCAGTTTTGATCCCCTGACGGCCTGACCAATTGTCTGTCTGTGAGTGTGTGAGAGAGAGTGAGCAGGAGAGGTGACCACTGTTTATGTACAGCCTAATGTCAATGATGATGCTTCTCGTGTGCACAGTATGGTATGCTGGAGATGTACACAACCACATGTGCTGGGAATAAATGATTTCATAACTTTCTCTGGTGTCTTGTTGCAAAATTATGAGACAACATCTGATTTATATAGTATACCAGATATACCAATTATATTCCAGATAAACTCATTTAAACTGTATGATATGATGGGCAGTTGTCAGTCGAACTGGTCTGTTTTCATTTTGAAAATCCTAACACTCAACAAAGACAGTGAACAACATAAATAACTGAGGTGACATTTTGAGGACACTGCTCTGCCTTGTGTAGTTTAAGTAGATGTAAGCACAAAACACCTACCAGAGGTTTGCAGATGTTAAAGACAGATAATATGCAAATGTTTTTTGAACACAGCTGTGGCAATTACTTACCAGAAAGCTCACACCTGAATATCTCCAGGGGCATTTCAGTGAGTCTGTGTTGTTTCCTACTTTAGCCTTTTATTACCTTATCTAAAGGACCTGTCTTAGGACTTATGTTAAACACAAATAAATACATATTATAAACTGCTTTGGTTTGGTTTGAAAGAGAAAAAAGCCAAAACTTGAAAAATGCAGTAACTATGCAATTGTAGTATTGCCCTATAACATTAAATTCAACATGTCCACGAAGTCATGTTACAAATTAAATTGAAAAAATACTTGGCTACACACAGGTGTTCTCATTTTACCTAATTGGGTGACTTCCTGTGTAATGAATCTGACGGTTGATTGATATGCATTGAAAATAACGTTTTAATATTAAACGCAATTATTAATCTTACCGAACTCATGATAATATTAGATTTTGTATACATGTTTATTTAATAGTTAATTTTTAACACTGGATCTTTCAATGGGAATGTTGTATTATCACACTAAACCAGATACCAGACAATATTCAGTCATGGGAATAGTGTACACAGCACAAAGAGATGGGGATAAGCGAGGATCTAAAGGGAACCAGCAGCTCGGTTTTATCTAAGGGTCTCCGAGTATCTTAATCCGGCTGTAGTGTCCCGTCGTGGGGATAAAAGACGGTGTCTGTGAGCACATGAAGCTCATTTTCTGTTGTTGTTTTCCCATCGAAACGTCAGTGATTCTGCGCGGTGCGCCTTGGCGTTTCCCATGACGTAATTTGACGTTCCCTGTGAGAGTCCAGGAAGTGGGTCGTTCGCTGTTGTTTGTGGTCGTTGTTCGCTAATCGTCTCTGTCTTTTTGATTTAACACAGCGCATTGACGGGCCGAAATGGCAACGTTTATTTCAGTCCCGTTAAAGAAGTCCTCGGAGGTGGATCTGGTGAAACCGCTGTCGAAATTTGTCACGGGCACTTATTCAGCGGGCGAGGAACAGGGGGAGTATATCCGCGCCGTGGAGGAGTTGAACAAGCTTCGTAAAAATGCGCTGGGGAGGCCGCTGGACAAACACGAGAGCTCGCTGGAAATCCTTCTCAGGTAGACACCCGACCCTTTATGACACACCCCGACTGGCTACCGTGTTACCTACCACCAACTTTCTCACCTGTGGCGCTGAGTTTGCCCAGTCATCGCCGCACCCAGATGTGTTAGCTTCGAGTTGCTAATTTGGGAGCTAAAGTTAGTTCGAGCTAACATGCTAGGAGACATTTCTCACCAAAACAACTGACTCATTTGTTATTTATGCCATCTTTCCCTGTGAGCAGAGCACAGGCAAGACTCGTTACCTTGTCTAACTGGACTGTCACAGACCGAAAAGAAGATATTTGCCATGTGGCCGAAACCAGTTAAGGGTATTAGCTGTTAAATGACTTAAAGAAAACTGCTTTATTCGAACATTAGAATGAGCTTTAACTTAATTATTTCATCCCCAGCACGGGTGAGTGCTTTGACCAGTGTTTAAGTCTACAGTTGTTGTGAATAAGATATCTATGTATGTGTTTGCCCTCAGATATGTTCAGACTTTTAGTTTAGCCATGTAGCTACACAGTATCGGTGAGAAACCCCAGCTCTCCTGTCAGACGTCGGTCAACTGTAGGTGGAGCCCAGGCCATCCCTTCATCCTACACCACCAGCCACAAGAATGAGCGTCAACAATGTGGCACGAGTTATATCAACCAGGAGAGACAAACATCACTATATACCTCTCTATATAATTATGTATAATATGTGTATATAGAAATCATATAACTCTCTATATAGATATATTGGCACTATGTAACTCTCCATAGAGACGGGGAGACACATGTCACACATAAGGCCTATATATGAATTCAGCCAGTGGATTTTTTTTTTTGTCAACTTAAATTAGCTGCTCTTGAATTGTAAAACACAGGAAACACGTTACGCAAAATATACAGAACAAAGAGAGTCACAGTGCCAACTGTTTTGCATAGGGGCACTGTGTTGGACATGGGATTAATTTGACTGTTACAAACTTCCTCTCTGTCCCACAGTCCACACAGAGGAAGCTGGCTGTCCCACTGTTACAGATTAGAAAAATATGCAGGCTCATAACTCTTTAATGATTTTAATTGGGAGAGGTCAGTGAGGGTCTTATTACTGCTAACCACTGTTGTATGATGCAGTATTACCCATATTAGTCCATTCCTATGTCACATACAGGAGCAGACTTTGCCCTTTGTCACCTCAGCCTTTGTTCATTATGACACATTAAGTGTTCAGTGAATGAGGATTGACCACATTATGCAAACTGCCAGGAATGCACTTGCAGGTAGCTGGTCCTCAACTCTCCGCAGTGAGTTATTTTCTGGCTTGAGTGCCAAATAGAGTTACCTTGTATTTGCCAAGATTAGGCTCTCGAAAGATTATGTCAGCACAAGGGTCTGAATGTGAAGCACTGACAGGTGGCAGAGTGCAGTGAAAAATGCAAGACATTCACTCACTTTAAGAATAACATGTTGTTTACAATTGAGGGTCTGTGATGCTCCTCTGAAACAAACTACCTGTGAGTGATATGACGGTGATTGATTGTTTTAGTTTGGGATGCATTGATCCTTTGTACTGGCTTGGTGTTGGCCTCAGATTGCATCACTGATTTATGTCAGTAGTTTGTAAGATGTAAGAGAGGCGCTGACATGAAATCTAAAACAAAAGACCTGTGCTGCATGAAAAGAGGAAAATTTTTCACAGGATCTGAACTGTGTAACTGAAAATTTAACCTAAACTGTAACTACCTGACCAAATGTGTAGAGATTTTGGACGGTGTTGTATTTAACATGTAGATGTTGGGGGATAGTCAGTGCCTGGTTTTAGGTCATTAGGGACAGAGTAGAAGTTAGTAGGTCTGTGCAAAGTTTGGCCTCCATTGCTGAGTGTTAGCATTGTGGCTCCTTGGCTCTGTGCACATGTCGTCTGTTAGCAACATGCCAGGTAGCCAGGGCAACTGAGCCTATCCCTTTCAGAGGCGAGCAGATATACAACTATTGTGTCACCGTGGTGACCATTGTTTTGTTTGGGACATTTTCTTTTTCTCTTCAGTCAACTAGAAGGGCGCACCCCAGCTCGGCTTTCCTCCGTGTATGTGTCCCCTCGTCTGTTTGTTTGAGAAAGAAGGATGAAAAAAATCACAATAAAACTGTGTAGAGTTCTAAATATGAACCCACAAATTTTGTTTATCTATAGACCTGCCAGCCAGTGTTTCTTGAAAAGAAAACAGGAAAAACAGGGAGGATGAGCTTGAGAGAAGGGATTCCCTAAGTGGCCTGTCCACCTGTGTCATTTCTAATATTAGACTGTTCACACAGTCAGTCACAGGCAGGGACAGTGATAAGATGAATAGGTGAGGAGCAGTCATGGACTCTGCACGTGAGTGTGTATGTCTGTGTGTGTGTGCGTGTGTGAGTGTCTGTGACTGTGTGCCTGTGTCTGTGTGTGTGTGTGTGCACAGTGCGGTGTGCTTGTCTATCTGATGTTTTTTCCTGACTCATTGTCAAGTGTCTCTGAAATGGCAGCGCTTCCTCAAATCACAAAGCTGCAGTTATGTCATAATAAGCATCTACCCCCTAACCTAGTTTCTCAATGATTACTGACTGTACAGTCTCATATTTCACTCATTTTACTCTTTTTAAGCTTTTTTATCTTGACGTAACACAGAAAGACACATGAATTGTGCAAAGTCAGTGTACAAGTATTTTAGAGTTTAGACACATAATAAAACATGGTTCTAATCTTGTCATTTCTTTCTCTCTACAGATACTATGACCAGCTCTGTGCTGTCGAGCCCAAGTTTCCCTTCTCTGAAAACCAGGTAATTGCTTTTACAGCAAACATGATTGTGGGTTACACATAGTTCCCACACAGGAAACTTTCTCACAAATCCTCTCTCTGTTTCTGCAGCTCTGCTTAACTTTCACATGGAAGGATGCCTTTGATAAAGGATCGCTGTTTGGGGGCTCAGTCAAGCTTGGTAGGTGTAGTTGCCTTATATCAAGTGCGTTTGTGTCCATGGAAGAATATCTGCACAGGTAACGCAGAGATTCAGGAAGCTGCAGGAGGAGGAACTAAAAGGAAAAGAGTTAAAGTCAATATATTTACCCAGAGGTTTATATCATAGTGATTTGCCCTGAAGATTCCTTTCTGTCATATTTTCTCTCAATTGATTTGTCTCCCTCATACACACACACACACAACGCAAAATAGATTTGTTTTACTTTGCACCACACACAGTCCTGACAAGGTGTTGCAAAAAGTTGAAGAAGAATTTGTCACTGAAGAATTTGTTGGAGAGAAAGAAATGGCAGGGCATGTGTGTTTCAGGCTCGAAGACTGAGAGGTCCTCAGCACAAATAAGAAAAAACATTTAAAGAATATAAATATCTACGTCTATGTGTCGATGTGATGTGAAATGAAAGCAGTGAGAAAGGGAAAAAAAATCCCCTGGTTCTTAAGATTGCCCTTTGTTGCAGTCCACACTTCACATTTATTCTGTTCACGCTTGAATCTTTTGTTCTCTGTGGTGAATTGTGGGAACTCATGACTATGGGATTCTTTCCACTTTACTCTGGGCGAGAAAATGTAGAGTGAAGCAGTAGAAATGTTGGCCTGAGAAAACACCAACCCCACACAGACAGCTGCGTCAAACACAAAGAAAGAAGTTGACGCCAGACAAAAGATCTAAGCGACATGAAAGATGCGTGTCACACTGTCTCCTGTGTCTTTTTAGACCTGTGGAAAGAAACCACAACGAACCTTGATGGCTCAAACTCTGTGGAATATTTGTCAGTGCCTGATAAAGGTGCATTCAAGTTTCATAACCACAATGTTTTTGTGTTGCAGCTTTGGCCAGCCTGGGCTACGAGAAGACGTGCGTGTTGTTCAATGCAGCGGCTCTGGCCAGTCAGATCGCCTCGGAGCAGAACCTGGACAATGATGAGGGGCTGAAGGCAGCGGCCAAATACTATCAGGTGGGTGTACCACCACAGACACACACAGTTGCATAGTAATGTGTATAACATGATTGAAATGCCAGCAGTGAAAATCACTAGATGAAGTAACAGGGTTACTCTATTCACTCAAATATGTTGAGATGAGCTACAGATATATGATGCTCAGTCAGATGTAATGACTTAACTGCAGCTGTACTCCTCATTTTTATTTACTGTACAGACCCTAACATCATATGTTGATTGTCTTTATCTTTATTCCCTGAATATTTGTCAAAAAAAGCGACTCAGTTTATTAATGTAAGGGCAACGAAAATGCATCATCATTTACTCTATGTTCATATGGGTTTGTGCTTTCAAATGTGAATGTCATGTAATTTTGACATGTTTTACTAATCAAAATAAACTCCATGTTTGTGAACCAGTGTGAGCATGTAAGAGTCCCACAGGGCTTTATCTGAGATCTGGTAGCAGGATGTAACCTGAAGCTGTCACCATCAGGGATGTGTGTGTGTGAGTGTGTGTGTGAGAGCAGTGCTAGAAAAATGTTTTTGTGTAATGGGCTGCTAGCATGTAAAGAAAGGAGTTTTTATTGAGACTCATGAATGCATGAATGC
Organism: Selene dorsalis; assembly: GCA_900303245.1. Lineage (NCBI taxonomy): Eukaryota > Metazoa > Chordata > Actinopteri > Carangiformes > Carangidae > Selene > Selene dorsalis. The sequence goes on along the minus strand of OMNW01002509.1, from coordinate 8,147 downwards.
AGATTGTATATGCTGGGCGTGTCTGAGCTCAAATGTGATGATTCAGTAGATGATGGGGGTCAGTTACATCCCATAAAATCAAAATTCAGGTTACGTGAATATTAGTCGTGGCCTTAATGTCTCATTTGTTCTTTGCTTTTTATCCTTGTCTCTCTCCAGCTGGCCAGCGGAGCATTTGGTCACATTAAGGACACAGTGCTGTCAGCGCTGAACAGGGAGCCCACCATGGACATCTCCCCTGAGACCGTCGGCACCCTCAGCCTCATTATGCTGGCCCAGGCCCAGGAAGTCTTCTTTCTCAAAGCTACTTCAGGTACCAGAAGACAAAACACACCAGTTGTCTTCTACTACTGCAGGAATGTCCAGGGCTTTTGGAAGATGGTTAATGGGTTGATACTCAGGAAATACATACACATCCTTCCCATTCTTATGAACCCAATATTTCATCAAATTTGGTATTCATTCACTTGGACTCGAAGGTGAGTTGAAGGTGGCGGCTGAAGGTCAAAGATCAGCATCACTTTGACCTTGTAATACACATTTTTGAACATAACTCATGAAATCATCTGCCAACTATAGCAAAATACACCATTTTTGACAAGATGCACTACAAAGCTTTTATTGAATTCCTTCACAGTCTTCTCTATACATATAAAGAGTCCGGGCAAACATGGGTCTGAACTGCAACTTCACTGTGTTGTGGAGAAATACAACCATTAGGCAGTAATTCTCAATCAGTACCAGCTCTCAGTTTTAAAAAGTGCATCACACACAAAGGACCACTAATTAGTCATTTCCACAGTAATAGGTCTGAAAAGTTTCAGTGTTTAGGGACACTGGCATCAAACATCCACCAGTCTTGCTGATGTAAAGGAAGCAGTGTAGTTGCACTTGAAATAAATAGCATCATTAATAACACAGTCATGATTTTTTATTTTTTGCAGAGAGTAGTTTCTAGCAGTGGCAGCAGACAGTGATCCAGGCCGCACACAGCCTCTGTCCCAGTTCTGTCCTGGGAGTTGCTTACCAGAGTTTTTAAGCAAAACACTTTTGAAAGTGACATCATAAAATAAGCTCCCTTTTTAGAAAGAAAGATAGAAAAAAGTCGATGTTTTGCTGAGAGGGATGACTTTGTTGTAAAAGAGTTTTTACGCTTTGTAGGATGTAGAAGCGATTTCATCCAGGAGATGTGTAAACACTGTTGTTAAATGGATTAAATGCACAAGAGGTTGGCGTGAAACCATGGGGAGAATCTCTGCTGTTATGCAACATCTTGTGTGTGAATACGTGACTGAATGTTAGTGATCAGTAAGCAAACCACAGATGGGTTGATTGGTTTATGTACAGCTTGTAAGACCACAGCTTGTTATCTGTGCTGCGCTGTGTTTTGATATGTGCTTGTTCAACCAATAGATAAGATGAAAGACGCCGTCATCGCAAAGCTGGCCAATCAGGCAGCAGATTTCTACGGTGACGCCTTCAAGCAATGCCAGTACAAAGACAACCTTCCCAAGGTATGTGAGGGACGCACACAGTCACACACTAACCTAAAAAATCAGGTGTAACAAAAAAACAGCAAGAAACACTCACGGTCAGCCATGAGTTCATTGTGGTGAAGATCAATACAGAACTTGGACTCTGCATGATAAGGTGTGTGTTTGTGTGCGTGTGTGTGCGTGTGTGTGTGTGCGTGCGTGCGTGTGTGTGCGTGCGTGTGTGTGTCTGTCTGTCTGTGTGTGTGTGTGTGTGTCTGTGTGTGTGTGTCTGTGTGTGTGTGTGTGTGTGTGTGTGTGTCTGTGTGTCTGTGTCTGTGTGTGAGAGAGTGTGTCTGTGTGTGTGTGTGAGAGAGTGTGTGATTGTGTATGTGTGATTGTGTGAGATTGTGTGTGTTTGTTTTGTATGCCTGAGTTTGTGTGGAAAAAAAAATCCTATTTGACGAATGGCACTCAGGTTGTGGGACTGTTCAGTTTGTAATCTCCCTCTGTTCTCATTGGTCCATTTCCATCCTGTTTTCAGTCTGATTGGTTGGTTACTACTGAACTGCAGTTTGGCCTGTTTTCATCCTCACTGATTTTCTCACCATCCGATCATCTAACACCTACATGCGTACGCACACACACACACACACACACACACAACCCCAGAGTCACACAGCAATACTAATATTATCAGTTAACATGAAAAATGAAATAAATCCCAAGTTTGACATTACACTTGTGCATAAATGAATAAAAACAAACTCATAATTGCATTTACAAATGATTGTTAACTAAATTTAATATAACTCTTGAATCAGTTGCAGTTTGTGGTACAACAATGAGAACAGCTGATTGCCCAGACATTACTAAGGTCATTATGTTTTAATGATGCAACCTGAGCTGTATTAACAAAACAGCTGATTGCAACCTAATCCTTGTTGTAAGTCCATATTTTATGAATCATGCTGCTCTCCAAGGTGACAACAGCTCCACACACCTTAGTTTGTAAATGCTTGTAGAAGTGTTTGGGACGAACACGTCAGTTTTTCTGTTTACACTGAACACCATGTTCAGAGACACTGATCCAAATCTGAAAAGTAGCATCTCTGTTCCCCCTGAATACCCAAAATGAAACACACACATGCACTATCATATACACACACACGCAGCTGTGGGAGGTTTGATGAGGGTGTAGCAGCTTTTGCTGAAAGGTTAAACACTCATGGCCTGTTCTGTTTTCTCTCTCGTCTTCCTTTCTTTCTGCATCCCTCGTGGTGGTGATGTTGGCATTGGGTGCACGTGCGCTTTTGTGTGTGCACGTGCGCATTTGTGTTGTGTCTCGCACTCCTCCTCTGACCGCTTGTGCCTGTTTGTGATTGGCTTTTGTGATGTCACCCGTTATTTGACTTTGCTGGTGTGCATTTGCCATTTTTGTGGTTTGCCTTGCCATTGTGTGTGTGAATGTATGTTTATGTGCCTGTGTGTTGCTCTGTGGTTGCCTCTCCCTGGTCAGTATTTTTATTTTCAGGAAGTGCTGCCGGTGCTGGCAGCCAAGCACTGCATCATGCAGGCCAACGCCGAGCTGCACCAGAGCATCCTGGCCAAGCAGAAGAAGCGATTTGGAGAGGAGATCGCTCGCCTGCAGGTACACAGCTTTTGCATAACTTCATTGTTTTGTCACACTCTCAGAAACACTTGGTTACCAGGTATTAGCCACTCATTTATCATAGTTTGGATGAATTCTTATCTCTAAACCAAATTCAAACTGAAGTAAATATAAAAATCACTCATCAAATTTTTTACTCAATTTTTCTCCAGCATGCAGCAGAGCTGGTCAAGACGGTGGCCTCTCGTTATGATGAGTACGTGAGCGTGAAAGACCTGACTGAGAAGATCAACCGAGCCCTCACCGCAGCCAAAAAAGACAACGACTTTATTTACCACGACCGTGTCCCTGAAGTCAAGGATCTGGAGCACATCGGCAAGGCAGCACTGGTCAAAGCCACAGCCATCACACCCCCACTCAGCCAGAAATTCACAGGTACCACACTTAATCATCACTTCAGCATTATAAGAAATCAAAAGAAATAGTTTGATTATGTTAATGGTTGTCTTAGCTACGTGTTTGCATGAGACATGCTGGCAGGTGGATTTTGTTATTTTCTGAGAGAGCCATGCTTGTTCCAGTCTTTCCACAAAGCTACACAATGTAGAAAAGTGACATTTAAAAGTGTCTCAAACTGTTGGTCCAGAAGACTTTTGTCCATACTGCAGGTGTGTTACTCAGGGTCCAAACAAGTGCAAAGTCTGAGGTTGATTGGTTGAGCAGTCTTTGAAAATGCAGGCAGACACGTTTATAGTTGGATATCTATGATAATTAGTTTTAACTCTGTTTCAGCCAGCATTCACCAGTCACCACTGATAAAAGCAACTGTCTCATTATTTTTACATAATCATAGTATAATGTCAGAGTGAGTGATAATTCCCGTGATTCACTGCAGTATTTCCTCCCTGAATTGTGGGAAAAACCTGTGAGAAATCCTTTTTTATTTTAGCATCACTCCATTCAAAGTTACTCTCTAAAAACATCACCTCACCCTGTAGAAACTTGGCGACTTCATCGACCACGCACTGGCTTCTGTTTCTCTAATCGGTCGTTATTTCCTCTTCAGACTTGTTTGAGAAGATGGTTCCTATGGCGGTGCAGCAGTCCATGAGCATTTACAGCCAGAGGAAGGCTGAGACTATCAACAGACTGGTGGGATCCATGAGGGAGGCCACCAACCTCTGCAACGGGTCTGTTATCCTTTTGCTCTGTAGAAGTAACTCTGCTTGGGCTCGTGCATGTCAGCGTGTACTCATGTTTGTGTAATTGTCTTCCAAAGAGCACGTCTGTGAGTGCTTCTGTCTGGCATGGATTGATTTATCAAATATTCATAACATAATGGTCCACCAGGTACCATTAAAATGTTGATAGAAGTACTCGGTATGTTTTGTAGTAACAGTCGAGCCCTTTTTCACACTGTTAAAATACGAATAAAACTTATCATAATGTAACAGGTGATGGCTCAAGTTAAATGTGAAAAAAAAAATTAATATAACATTGTGACCTGGTGATTGGGCAGGTCTTTGTGTGTGTGTGTGTTGTGTGTGTGTGTGTGTGTGTGTGTGTGTGTGTGTGTGTGGAGTTAACATGATCTCCCTGTGCCTGCGTTGGTGTGTGGCAATACTAAATTGCCCATAGGTGTGAGTGTGTTGGCCCTGTGATAGACTGGAGACCTGTTCTGCCCCGTGACCCTGAAAGTGTGAGCAGTGTAGCTCGTGACAGCTACACTTTTTTTTCTTTCTTCGAGAGAAACCGTAATAACAATGGATTTTTGTGTAACTGTCCATCAGAGTGTTGGCGTCCTTGAACCTGCCAGCTGCTCTGGAGGATCTGTCAGGAGACTCTATCCCGCAGTCCATTGCTGAGAAGGCCAGAAACATTGTGCAGCAGGGAGGACTGCAGAGCATTGAGCAGCTAATCAAAGATCTGCCTGAGCTTCTGACTCGCAACAGAGAGATCCTGGATGAGGTTGGTGTCAGGATCAAACAGAGACACACTGAATCACACATGTGTGACTGCAACACATGGCAGCGATCTAACCTCCCCCCTTATTACAAATCATACTCTAAAGTCATTTTAAAAAGTAAAGGAGGCACAATTAGAAGTAGCACCACTTGAACAGCTTGTTTTTCATATGGCTTTGGTTCCCTGACAAAGCAGCATATGAATGTAATGCTGCTGAACAGCTGACTTGGACATCCTAGATGTTGGAGTTTTCTACCACCACAACCAGAAGAACACATGAAGACTAAAAACTCATAATCGTTCCTAATGGCAGAAATCCCAGATCAGGATCATCTCTGAAAATCTAATCCACTGATCTATGGGCCAAGGACTGTTTGTCCACTGACATCAGCCAACCCATTTTTTAGACATCTCACTGACAAACAAATAAACAGATGGGAAGAAAGACATAAAACATAAAACACAATCTGCTTCCAAGTTTGCTGGCAGAGTGGAAAAGTCCTGATTTCCCCCAAAAAGTGGGCAGCACTGTTTTATACAGACAGAGAGCAATAACTCCAAATTTGAACTAAAACAACAGAAAAGTACATTCCTGCTGGCCAGGAAACAGACTATATATTGTTTATTTGTTAGCTTTAAATGCAAACTTTGTGGAAAGACGTAAGCAGTTGTTTCTAAAAAAAGAAAAAAAAAACATTTGCAGGTTTAAGGTTCTTAAATATGAGGCTTTTGTTCCTCTGTCTTTCCTTCAATACTTTTTGCTTGTTAACTTTGTTGTCTTACATTTGGTTGACAAAACAATTGAGTCATATATAAGAGCAAATAATCAATAATGAACAAAGCTGTTAGCTGCAGCCCTACATGAATGTGTCTGCTGTGCTGTTGCCAGGCGACTGCTGAGTAATTACACAGTGAATTTCAGTGAAGTCGATACGTAGACATTCCAAGTAATGAGTGATGAAGGCCTGGTCATCAGATCATTTAATGTGGCTGTTAGACTATATAATACTATAATATTTCCTGCCTGCACTCAGTAAGTGTTTTTGTCCATCAGTCTCTGAAGATGCTGGACGATGAAGAGACAACAGACAATGAGCTGAGAACCAAGTTCAACCAGCGCTGGAACAGAACCCCCTCTGGAGACCTGTACAAGCCCCTTCGCGCAGGTATACACACTTTTTTTACTCATTTCCTGTTTGTTTCCACTCACTGTTGACCACAGTCCTTATCTGTCCTCCGCTCTCGTCCCCTCTGACCTTCCCTCTTCTCTCCTCTTTTACCCAGAGGGCACGAACTTCCGCAACATCCTGGACAAGGCTGTACAGGCTGACCAGGTGGTGAGAGACCGCTACAGCACCCACTGTGACATGATCGCCCTGCTGTGTAAACCCGAGGCCGAACTCAACGCTGCCATCCCCTCCGCCAACCCCACCAAAACACTGCAGGGCAGCGAGGTCTGTCCACCTATATTTTCATCTTCATAACTTTGCTTGAGCGGCCCATTAGTGTGAAGCTACACTTGTTTTCGCTGTCTGCCACCTCATCCCAAGATATTTTGTGTTCCACATAGACACACAGTAGAAACCTGCTCTACACAACCACCCAGTGGACACTGTGTACTTTATGGCTCTTTCCCTCCTCCCCACAGTAGCTCCATTTTTCATTTTGTTTGCTGACTTTGCATTTTGTTTCACTGGGGAACTTAAAGAACTAAGCCAGCAGAACTGGGAAAGAGTGAAGAAGTGCATGTCTCAAGAAACGCTGCATCCATGCTAAAGTGAAAAACAAAAAGGTGGTGAAGTGCGCTATAGACCACAGTCAGCGTCACAGGGAGTCAGAGGTCGCGTGCTGAGAGGGATAGAAAATGAGGATGTGTTCGTTCCAGGTCGTGAACGTGCTGCGCTCCCAGCTCGCCCAGCTGGACGAGGTGAAGAAGGAGAGGGAGACGCTGGAGGGGGAGATCAAGGCCGTGACCTTTGACATGTCCGCCACCTTCCTGACGGCTCTCGCCCAAGACGGAGCCATCAACGAGGAGCAGCTGTCGCTCTCCCAGCTCGACCAGTTGTACGGAGCCTACAACCAGAGGGTACAGGCCAGCCTCCGCACACAGGAGGAGCTGCTGGGACAAGTTCAGGTACACAGACACACACACAGCAGGCGGCGCAGGTGTAAAGCTTCACCTGTGCCAGACAGAAAACGTGCATGCAAGCAGTTCTCACAGCAGGTGCGGGTAAAATCCAAAGAGAGATTGAAACCCAGTTTGCCGTCTGAATTTACAGCTCACTGCACATAAATCTGCTCAGTTTCCAAGAAGTTTCAGAGGTTAATCTCCACAGTCTGTGATCTCTGTTTTCAACCTGTGATCACCTTCCAGACGTCCCATCAGGAGTTCAGCAGTCTGAAGCAGTCCAACACAGAGACCAACCAGAGGGAGGAGGTCCTGAAGAAGCTGGCGTCAGCCCACGACAGCTACGTTGAGATCAGCAGTAACCTGCGCGAAGGCACCAAGGTACACACAGAGCAGGGATGCATGTCTCCACATGAATGTTACACTTGGTTTTAAACTCCTTTTACACGGTTCTCAAACCAGGTGAGATTTATTTTTGTGCCTCTTTCATTTCTCCTTGATCAGTTCTACAACGACTTGACAGAAATCCTGCTGAAGTTCCAGAACAAATGCAGCGACATCGTTTTCGCTCGCAAGACGGAGCGGGATGAGCTCCTGAAGTACGTACTTGTCTGCTATTGGTTTGTGTGACAGTCACATGAGCTGGTTAGGCTGAAGGAAAGTGAGCGGGCGAGTGATGTTTACAATGTTTGACCTCTTCTCTCAGGGAGCTGCAGCAGAGCATCGCCAGAGAGCCCAGTGCTCCGAGCTTCAGTGTCCCTGCCTATCAGAGCACCCCTGCACCCGGCCCGACCCCCGCACCCAGGACTGTATTTGTAAGTGGCAGCTCACGGAGCCAAACACTGAATACCTGTGAACTTTACAAAAAGCAGATTGCTACATATCAGCCTGTCCTCCTTCTCTCTGCTTTAGCAGCCCCAGCAGCCGCAGCAGCCTCAACAAGCGCAGCAGCAGCCCGCGGCCAAGCCCC
>OMNW01002508.1:8236-39437 GCA_900303245.1 Selene dorsalis | reverse complement strand
TATCCACACTACCCACACACTAAATTTAAACAATCTAGATACCCAAAAGACCTTGATTTCATTCGAGGTTAAATCGCACATAAGCACATGAGGATAATGACTGTGAAAGATCAAAACACATGGCCTTTGGAACAACTTTTTATTTCATCATAAAAATTACTTTGATTGACTTTCGTCAGCTACAATCCATCCTCTCTGGATCTCTGGTTGTTAAGCTAGCAGTGAGGGCACAAGTCTAACTTCAAATTAAATAGGATCTTTGTTGGCGAATAAAGACATTAATAAATTGTTAAAATATAGTAAATGATGTAACAGTTGTTTCATCATGTCCTGCAGAATTAGTTGGGACATCATTTAGTGAAATAAAAGGGATCCCGGCAAAGTGGTCTGAACTCCTCTGTTAAACAACAAAGAATCCAGTGGTTTCTAATCCAGATGTACACACACAATAGTAAAGTGCAAGATGTCTAATACTGCAAGGCACAAACTATCAATAATAGGGCTTTAAATTTAGTTTCTATTATAAAAAATATTATGAACAACACAGACGAAAAGTTCAATGTAGTAACAACACAACAAGTAAAACCTTGTCTAAACCCTCAACAAATATTGAAATATTTTCTTAAAATATGTTCTGTATAACACATACATAAGAAATAACAGCAGAAATATATACAATAAATTCTATTACAAATACATATTTTATGACTGTCGATTTAAATTGTTAAACAAATACGAAACATAGGATCAAACATATTCCATTATAAATAAGTAAAACAATTAATCAACTGCATTCTACAATTATAAAGTACATGACAAATATTTCTGTTAACATCATGTTTTTTTTGTTTTTTTTAAAAAAAAGACAGTTTTTGGCTCAGCCTTTATTGCACACAATTTTTCAAATCTTTTATCATTACCAAATTAAAATAAATCTAAAATGTCTAAAAGAAAAGAGAAAAAAAAAGCAAAGACAAACAAACCGGTTTCCTGCAGATGCACTTTTTTTAAAGTCAGCTATGTTGTTCGTTTTGAAAACTGAAGTGAAGTTAAAGTCTAACCTGTTTATCAGAGATGTCAATGCACAGCAAAGATGGGTTCAGTAAATAATACAGGAGACACGGACAGCAAAAGGTTTTTGCTGCAAGATGAGTTGGGATTTTAACAGTTTGATTTAAACTCAACGAGTGTGGTTTTTATGTGGCAGACAGCTCGAGTGTGACATGTTTAAATGCAATGGCTTGACTGTAACTGGATCTCAACTCTTTTATATATTATGTAAAAACACATACAACTCGTTGATTGACGTCACTGCCGTACAAACTCAAAGTTTCACAGAATAAAAATAATACACTATGACTGCATACTTATAACAATAAATAGAAGATATCCCTCTTAGCTGATGGTGAGTGTATCCTCACCACACATAAATGTATTGTTCACGGCAGGTGGGAACTGGTTTCTTTACTACCTGTCAGTAGAAAACATCAGCTTGGGCTGCTTTCCAACTGACACTTGTCTCTGGCTCTGGCATGTTGTTATATGACTTCGTGTACAGCAAAATGTTTGCAGCAAAAACCAGCAATAAAGGATCTTTTAATTTCCTGTATGTGCACAGCCAAACAATGGCAACTTTCTCTCATCTGTCCTTTTACTTCCACTTCAGAAACTCGGTCATTCTCAGGTGAGAAGAGGGACGTTGAGTGTGATGGCTCCCAGTTCCCACTTGTCATGAACACAGCACATTTCCCTTGGACTGTTAGACGATGGGGGGAAAACACTGAGACGGTTCCTGGTAATCCTTTCTCTCTGTGCTCACTTCCTCTTGTGGCTTGATGATGATGTGAACCGGCCTCTCTCCCCCTCCTTGCTGTTTGGTATCCATGGAGAGTTGGTTGCCCTCGCTCTCACATACCTCCTCTTCTGCCGATGCCCCAATGGGCCGCAAACGCTCAGCAGGTGCCATCTTTGTTCCTGTTTCTGAGCTGTCTCTCTTCAGCTTGTCGTTAGTGTTGCTTTCTGAACCGACCTTCTCTGCTGTACAATGAAAACAAAGCACATTGAATGTCAGCTTGACGAGTATTAAAGGAATTCTGTTGATGTGTCTATAGCTATGGCATCAGCTAAACTATAAGTTTACATAATGAAACCGTGGCAAAGAGTAATTTCAAACGTACAACATTCTAGCGATGCAAACAGGTAGTTTATAAATGCAAGAAGCATAGACGATGAATATTGAAAGAATAAGTTCTTCAAATATGTCTCATGGAATAAGCACATTCATAAATTAAACTATTGTGACATTTCCTAGTAATACACATGAAACATAACATGAGGAAAGAAGAATATTTTCATGTCTTCTACATTTGTGGAGGATGATAGATTTTTGGAAAGACCATACAGCCAAAATTTACGATTTGCTTGATGTTAGTGTAACACTGAGCTCTCTAGTCTGAACTGTACAGATTTTATAAAGGCAAAAATAGACTTGGTCTTGTGGATGAAAAATCACATGTAAATGCAGTTATTGTTATTCTAAGGAGACAGTATAGATGATGAAACTTGCCATTTGTTTGCCTTTCTGTGGTTGTCGAGCTGTCTGAGGTCTTCTTCAACGTCGGCCTGGTCCTTGGACGGACTTTGTTAAAGTTTCCCTCCAGGATCCACTCGTGCTGTAACCCCTCATCAGGAGTCATACGCTTGGTTGGATCCCAACTGACAAGCAGAGAGAAGTAATTTAAGTACACATGTGCACCTTGTTATTTGACCTTCAATGGAGTACCATCAAAGACCAGTGAATTAAAAAAAAAAAAAAATCACATCCAGTCTTTTCACGCAGAATCGAACAGAAATGTAAAGGTGACATACGTGAGGCAGCGTTTGATGAAGTCTAAGAACAAAGCATCATTTGTTTTCAAAGCAGCTGACAGCTCCTTGGAGTTGGGTCGCCTCTTCTTCCCCTTGCTGTTGGTGATGTTCCTCGGGTTTCCTTTGGAGTCTGCAACCAAAACACAGCAAGGTTTACTGGCTTGATACCTAACTTTTTTTGCAAAGGTAATTCACGCACATATTCATTCATCTACTCATATAATAATCCGAGTGTACTGTATACACAATAAAATGCACACAAGACACAATAAGACAGTGGGAAATAGATCTAATTAAAGAAAAATTCTCACCAAAGAATAACCTCCTCCGTGACGCTGACTGCACAAAATCATTTGGAGGCATCCCCAGAACCTGTTGGTTATAACATCAGGTTATACTCACACTCGCAACGCAACAGCCATATTTCAAAAACACACACAGTTATTTTCACTTCATACCTCCATTATGCAAGCAATCTGCTCCACTTCACTCTCTCCTGGGAAGAGAGGATAGCCTGTGTAGAGCTCAGCGAGGATGCAGCCCAGACTCCACATGTCAATGGCCATGCTGTAGGGGTGGCCCAGGATCACCTCTGGGGAGCGGTAGAAACGGCTTTGGATGTAGGTGTACACTGCAGGGAGTAGCGGGAGGAAGACAATAAGATATAGTTGGATTAGATGGATAGATGGATGACATGAATGGTCCCATTCTCTAAAATTAATGGCCTTACCTCTTTGTTGTTCATAACAGCTTGACCCAAAGTCCACCACCTTGATGTTCCCTGGCCCTCTTTGAGACAGAAGTATGTTCTCCTGTACAGAAGTAAAAACCAAAAACAATAAACCATTATTGCATTCAAAAAAAAAATGTGGCGCACTATCACAGTTCACCACAAGATGGTGCAATATTCACATCACAGCCATGAGAGAATCCTTTGCAGTGTAATTACCAACAGTAATACAGTGATTCAGTGCAAATGTGTGGCCCGCATCAGGTTGTGTTGACCTGTCTGTATATTAAATCCTGCCCAGTAATTTGCATCATAAGGTGTAACAGATGCAGTAGAAGTCAGTACCGGTTTGAGGTCACAGTGGATGATCTTCTCCCTGTGCAGCATCTGCAGGCACCTGAGGAGAGCGTGGGCAAACCGACGGATGAGGGCGATACTGAAGCCCTGGAAGTTATTTTTTTTGATGAGCTCGTACAAGTTCACCCTGCGAAGAGAAACAACAATGCAAAGCATGAGCTGAGTAAGGACTCATTTCATGTTCCTCCAGTAATTGCTCTGAAAAAAGATGGCTGCTTAGTTTGATGTCACTTTACATTTGACATCACTCCCAGCGGAACATCTACTGTAAATCTATGATTGTCCTCACATTTGGAGGTGGGACAGAGACGTGCAGTGTGTCCTCACGCTATCTCTTTCCACTTGTAATAAACATAAACTTCTTTAGACTGTGTAACAGGAGCCTTCACACCATGAAGCAAGAAGGCGAAAGAGATAGGGCCCTAATCAAGGCCTTAACTAAAGGATTCGGTGACAGTAATGCTAGACAAGGTGGCAGTGCAAGACGTCCTCTAAAGGTCATTCAGCCAGAGTGATACACAAAACTATCCTCCCTCAAATAGATATCGGTGGCGATCCTCGCTAAAACACAGACACCTTAAGGTACACAGGTAATCACTTAACTCCTGACTGGCTGTAGTTGTGCAGAGATGGATGTAGAGGTAATGGCTAGAGACAAGTGGGAAGCATCTGGTAAGGCAGCACAGTGATCAGACCTCACTGTGGTACCTGACAAAAAGTGGCTGACCTCAATTATGCTTGATTAGCAGATCAATTATTCAATGATGCCTTATTATTGTCTCCTGAAAGAGCGTTTTCTCAACATGCAGGCCTTGTGTGCTGAATGCGAGTGAATGTACTGACCCGAGGAGCTCAAAGGAGATGCAGAGGTGATTTCGGAAGTAGAAGTACTCCTTCATGTGGATCACGTTGTGGAGGTTGTCTTTGTCTTTCCGCTTTATCACATCCAGGATCTTAAGCTCTACTAGAGCTTGGTGATGAAACCTATAAGACAGTTTGCAGATTTCAGTCACATACTGAAATCCACCAATATCACCTGTGATTTGAACTTTGTCTGATGTCTGAATTTATCTTTCTTTTTATGTTTGCCATCAGCTTCCTTTGACAGGGTGTTTTTTTTTTTCTCAGCACAACAATCCTTAAAATTCCTCCATATTCCTCATTCACAAACCTCCGAAATTAAATCTAAAAAGATAGCTATCTAACACAGAGCAGAGTTCTCCTGAGGCAGTTTGCATTCATTTGTTTTCTGCATTATTGAAGTAAGGACTAAGGACTAAGGACTCTGGCAGTTGCTGCCACTGTGATCCTCTGTGAGGAAGAACAGGTAAGATAATACACCAAGAGGTGGAGATTCCTGTCATGCTAAATCAGGATTTGGCAGACTTCTTAAAATGTAAAATGATCACGGTGCAGGCATGTGGGGAAAAAAACTCACAACAGGTTGTCAGATCTCAAATTAATGCCAAAAGGTGACTCGTTGAATATGAAAAATAAATCATTCTATAGAGTAAAACAGTGTCAAACCTAGTGACACAGGTGCTGTATCCTAGATTTGAACAAATGAAATGAAAGCTCATGGCTCACCTTTTCTTATTGCGGATCATCTTAATGGCTACGAGTTCATTGTTTTTATGGTCCAGACATTTTAGGACCTGCCCAAAGGAGCCTTTCCCGATCACCTCAAGCACTTCAAACCTGTAGGCAATGTGGTCGTGCAGCACCTGGAAGACCAAGGAGAACACATTGAATATAAAAGCAGAATTTACTCTCATGTATATTATACTTGTGATAAAATAAAATATAAATAAATACACCCCATCACTTCAAGCCACATTAATTCATTCAGAATGATGCACTACACTGTTAGTGTAGCTGTCAGTCTAAGCAGTGACAATGAGATGAAGCTCCACAGAGATGTGGGCGTGTAAACATTGGTTAGTCACTCACTGTCTGCCAGTCTATTGATTGATACAGGGCTGTTAAGGCTGTTGGTGACCTCAGTGGAGTTTATTGTACACAGAATTCAACAATGAAGTCAGTCCAACAGAACGGCGAGCTCATGTCTGCAGCTGCTGGATTAAGGTCATGTGAAGGCATCTGGTCAGGTACAGTTCAGCTTAGGCAGCTTGGACGTCTCTGCATGTGCATGTTGTGTGTATGAGTGACAAGAATGATACACGACCTGATGCCTTTACATTCCCAATTTATGTTTGCCTCATATTTCAGTTTGATGGTTGTACACATGTTAAATGTGCTTTTTAATGGGCCTGACACAAATGCATGACATAGCTGCTGATTACTTTACATGTTGATTTTACACAATACTCTTCTAAACATGTAAAACAGCTCAGATGACATTTAAATCTAACTCATCATTACCCTGACGTAGCTTCCATGCTCATCATCATATCCAGAGTTCTGCGGTCCTCCTTGGGAACCCTCAATCTTCTGAGAGCCCAGCCCCAGGAACCAGATCTCTGTGTAGTCCATGATTTCCTCCTGCTCAAACTCCGTCAGCCTCTCCTGGAAGTTCTTCAGTGCCTCTGCAACAGGAAGTAAGAGGAGGAGGAGGACAGTATGAGTCACTATCTTATTGATTATGCCTTTGTCAAGAGCCAAGGATTGTGAACCAAAAAATTGGCTCAAAGGACAACAAGTTATTTTTATTACATCTATGGAGTCAGAATTGTTACTTAGTTACACACTTATGTCAAAACACCTCCAGGAGATTCAGTATGTGAGATAACAACTCTGGTTTCATTGTAAGCCATTAAAATATACCTATGGGTGACATGGGTAATCTCTGTCCTTCATATTCCTTCTCTTTCTCCAGCTTGTTGCTGAAAATCTTGCTGTTGCGAGAGACTGACACTTTGTCCATTGCTGCGCCGAACCGCATGGTGAACTGCGGGGCGGGCTTCGGCCTGTCGTCCTGTTTGAGCAAACACACAATAGGAATATTAAAGAAAAAACAATGTAACTGCAGTATGACTTAATACTGAACACCAGCTACTGTCTTTCTACAGACAGCAAATTGTATACGAGTAACTCACCAAATGTGTCTGGAAATTGTTTTGGCCCCCTTTGTTGGCGATTTGGGGCAAGATGTGGTCCGACTGCTGCTGCTGCTGGTTTTTGGCATTGCTGACCACCACCTGGACCACTGGTGGCTCAAGCTGAGGCAAGGTCCCTACACCAGGGCCAAACTTCTGTAAATCAGGGAGTTAGATAGTTTCAATTTTATTGCCTTAACTTCATTAAATGTAAATAAAAAATACAACAGAATTGTTGGTGAGTGTGAATAAATATATCTTTTAATACACAAAGGAGATTATTAATGTAAACCAACAAAGACACTGACCAACTGTAAACACACAACAAAAGCAGCCAGAGAGAGTGGGTCCGCCAGTGTGAAGTCAAAGTGCATCATTCTTTTTAAGCTGTAGCTACAAGCTTGTCACAGCCCCTTTCATTTTTTCATGAGTACAACTTTGTGTTATGCTGCACCTTGTCAGTTTTGGTTTGGGCTCTCAGCTTGTGATCTACATCCCTTTTCACATGTGTTTCGTACATGGAGGCTCAGGTGACCAGGACCACCAGCAGGCAGTGGTTGGAATTACTTCTCAGGGTGAGAGTGAAATGGGGACAAAGCTCCATGAGGCTGGGTCCTGACAGAGTCTGTCTTTGTCGGCTCTGTAGGGGAGGTGAGGAGCAGCAACCTGCTTTTCTCTGGCTGCCACTCTGCTTGCTCTGAGAGCACAATTACATGTGTCACAGCCTTGAAAGGCTTGGCCCTGGCAATGATGGTCAAAAATTAGCCCTCTGAGATGTGCCAGGTTCTCTGGGAAAAATGAGATATCCCACAAAAAATTTTTTTTATTGATGTCAAGAGGTGCATTGTAATGTATTCAAGACATATTTGCACTTCTTGGTCAGAAATTCCACAAATTTCAGGTAAAGAAAAATAAAATTCATACCACAACTACTTTCCCATCTCACATGCTCTTGTGTAGGCTTCAGAAATGTACTGTATTAGCAACATCATAAATTCTTTCATATTAATTATTAACAGCATTCCAGGAAAAAAAAAAGCTTTCCCATCTATACAGATATGTTTCACGTGTTAGGAGCTGCTGCAGGATCTGCCAACTTGGTTATGACGCATAGAGATAGAGCTAAATATAGTCGCAAGCACCTGCCACAACAGGCAAAGGAAATAAACACAGTTATGTGTCTGTACATAACTGGCGGGCATGCTTGTTAAATAAGATGCTCTAGTATCATTGAAAATCTGTGACGCATATGTGATCGCATAACCACATATGTGCAGACAGCTGTGTACAACTGCATCCATTGCTATTCTTAGGAGTTATGACGTGTATTGTGAACAACACCCCGGATATTTCATAATGAGGGACTTTTTTTAAAATACATTATTTATGCAAAGGTTATTAATCAAAACAAGACAAGATATGTCAGAACATTACTGGATGTGCTGGGGATGATTTCTAATGAGAGAAGGCATTTGATACGCGTGTGTGTGGAGAAAAAGGAGAAGAAAAAGGATCAGTACTGTGCCTCGAGCGATGTTTTTAGTTGTTGATAGCATCATTCATAACGCTCCAAGCACAAGTTACATAAGCCAAACACTGAAGGGAAAAGGTGGCATTGTACGAATGTGTGTTCGATCAGCTGCTACAGCATCTAGCAGAGGGAGAGCGCTGACCTGTGAGCAGGGTCGATTTGTTCCAAGCCGGTTTCCCTCTGCAGGGAGTCGGTGAGGGTGAGGGTGAGGGAAGGGCTCCGGTCGTGACGTCTGTGGGAGGAATAAGAATGATTCATAAAATATGCTACAAAGTGGGGGAATGAAAAATGCAGCTTTTATTTACATCACACTAGAAATAAAAACATTGGGTAACCACATTTCTCCTCCCTTTTGTTGTTGTTTTTTTCTTTTTTTACTGTTTATGCAGCATAATGCATCAAACATTAATCCCATAATCAAATTTTACAGTAAAACAGACAGATTAAAGCAGTCGTGTTAAAAAAATAATGAAACTGCTGCTCGTGTTCATGTAGTGTTTCCCAGTCTGTTGAGAAACACACAGCCTGTGGGCAGATGAGTGTGGTTGCAGCCAGACTGGCAAAAATAATGCACTATGATCCTAAAATAGATTACTTCTGCAAAAAACCCAGCAACAACCACGTCCCCCTCGCCATCGAGTATTCTCTGTGTACCTGCTGGCTGGTGCAGGTGTGTGCACATCCATGTGACTCGCAGTAGATGTACACGTGCCTCCGAGCCTATGCACGGAGGAGTGATACTTTGGTGGATGTGTTAAAGGTAAGCAATAGATAGAATGAACTGATCAAAAAAAAAAAGTATCACATGCATTTGGGATGATTCTGCATGCTTCTCCACAACACCAAGCCAGCTTACACGTGCCATATTAATCAGCGGGGGAGCGTGCAACTGTGCTGGGTGACACCATATGGGTGAAATAGAGCTAAGCCCCATATGGGGATATGTGCTGAGCTCTCTGTGCCAGCCTGGCAGTGAAGGAGAGAGAGGGGTGAGACAGGCAGGTGCTAGATGGGAAACGGCATCGCAATCATAAATCTTAAGATTTAATGCTGAATGCAAATCAAAAGCAACAACAGATCAGTGTATGGAGGGAGATGAACTGACCCCTCTCAGGCAGGCAATGACAATGAACCACACATAGCCAAACAAGGGCACGGTACAATAGCGTAGTCATGTTACAATCTCAGGCGCACAGTGAGTGACAGCAGGAGTCATGTAGGTCACTGTGGCAGATTGGCTTCTAAAACATCACCTGTAATGGTCAGCTGTGAGCCTGACTGATGGGCATTGAGCCAGTGGAAATGGTGGCATCATAATATGTGTCCAAGTGTACCACAGACAAATGGTGACTGTGACCTTTTATTCCACTGTGATGAATGAGTGTCAGCATCAAAACTATATAAAGAAGTCATTTACAGCTGAACACATGCAATGGAGATGTGACAGTGTATTCGGTGTGAGGGTAATAATGAGTAAGTCACCTCTCTCTCAGTACGAGATGAGATTCAACACAGCAGGTGTTGGATGACATCGGTGCTTATATTCTCATTCCTATATGGGGTCCATCTACGCTCACCACACATGAAACATGGCATCTATGCTTTAACTGTGCCAAAGAATAAATAATAAAGTTACACTGCAAAAGAACAAAGAAGAAAGAGCAATGCTGACTCTATCCATCTGACGGGGGAGGTGGGGGGTCTTTGCTGGAGGTAGGGGATCAGCCCGGCAGGTATGTGAGAGCAGCTTTGGCTCATTAAGGTCCTGCAGGGTCAGTTGGTCAGAGGGTCAGCAAAGCAATAAACCCAGGCGTACTGTAATGTCAACAAACTGTAAAACTGTGCCCACTGACACGCTCAGCTGTCAGATATGTCATTTTTCACCTCTTTGCCACTTTCACCATGCATAATAAAAACTGATTCTTGTTGGCATCACTAGTGACCACAGAGTAGTCTGCCTGTAAAGTCACCAACATAATCACTGATCGAGCCACGTGATCAAAGTTAAAGTGCTGCTGTTCTGGGGGTTTTCAAAGTCAACGTTTCCTGGGGTTTTCTCCCGTCTGTTGCTAAAAACAGTTTAAAGTTTAAAGTTTTAAGATCCAAAAACAGCAAAGGTTAAATTTACATCAGTTTCCTTGTAAGGTGTGAAAAATACAGTAGAACCCATATAGGCTTACAGAATCTGTCAGCACAACAAACGCTGAAATAAGTAGGCTAAACATCGACTGAAATAGAAATGGATCAGATTTTTCATCAGAACTTGGCAGGCGGTCAGGAGAAAGGGGGCGGACTACAAAATAAGCGTTCAAGTGGGATAACTTGTGGAGGAAAAATGGAAATATTTCCAAAGTGAGAATGACTCCACGTTCTTGGCAAGAATGAGTGTAGATAAACAGAAAACATTAAATAATGGACAGTGAGTTTTACTTTAATTTAAAAAAAAAAAGGACACTTTTGGAGGGTTTCTCCTTAAATGTAGTTGGACAAATATGAAACCATGTAATCTGGCCAAAGGTATCTCTTGTTCCATAGATAATTACAGCAAACATGGATGCTTTATCAGGAATACTAACATGGTACGATGAGAGGTAAAGTATGTTGATAACAACAGAAACGCACTATTGAGTAGATAACCAGGCCAGCCATGCCACCACCACTCTGATTCATAATATGCCAAAAAAAAAAAAAGAGTCATAAATGTAACCTGAGTATCACAGTTACAATACAATTTACCACAACCCCCTAACAAGCCAAAGTACCTCACCTTGTTGATTTCTGGCAACATGCTGTGTTATCAATATCAGTCTTTACAGCAGCTTGACAGTCCAAACACAGAGGATCGATTATAAAATCCAAGCAAGAGTCATATTGTATCCAACTCTGACAGTCCACCCTCAAAGCCAAAGACTCCTTGTCACCCAAGCCAAACTTCGTGGTGGACACTGAATGAACACTGATGAGTAAAATCCCGATGACTGATCACATCCACCGATCCAAACCTGCCCTGCTGCTGGTTTTACGCGCACACGGCGCTGTCGTCAGAGGAGAGATTAGTGAGGGAGACAAGCTGTTGAGGGTCTCTGCGCCTTGACGCGCTCTGCTAAGACACTGAAGGAGCCACCTGTTCAGGTTTCAGCCGCTGACAGCTGGGGATGTCCCGATATAGATTTGTTTTTTTTTATCCGTTTGCTGTCGTCCACCTACACCCCGCTGTGACTGATGCGCTCTCCCACACCGACGCTGCACACACAGAGGGTCTACACCGACGCACTCCGACGTCGTGGCCACAGCGCTCGAGCGCACTTCATTTACAGTAAATGTTATTTACACTGCTCGCTCCCAGACAGTCAAAAGGATGACACGCAGTCTCGGTAGTCAGAGCTCGTCTTTCCTCAGTCAAGTGACACAAATCTGTCAATAGCTTGTCTTCAGTGAGGCGTCACTTGTAGTTTAAGCTCTCTGCTATCTCTGCTTATTGGTGCTAAACCTACAGTCTATGTGTTAAACATTATATAAGCTGATCACTCAGCCATTAAACACTGGACCAAAGGACAGAAAACGATGTTTTCAAATCCCATTTTGTAAAACACATAGAATTAGCCCAAACTATTCACAACTGTAAATACATTGAAGAAAGCAGCAGAAACAGGTCGTGTATAACCATAAATAAATAAATAAATAAACAACAGCTAATGTTCTTCACGATAAGGATGCTAAAATAATCAGATGGAATTAATATTATGTGTAACACAATTTGCCCACATATAAAGTATATTAAGGAAAAACCTATGCGAAGGTTACTTAACCACGTCCAGGTTAACTACGTCACACGACTTCGTGCCCCGCCCACCACCGCCGCTTGCGCCAGGTAGACAAGTGAGAAAGGTGCATGTCAAGATGGCGGGCGTTATAAAAATCTGTTTACATGAAGCATGAAGATGAGACCAAAGAGACAAAGATATAAGAGACTCACACAAGTTTGAGACTCGATCTGACTCTGCGTCAGATAAGGAGATCTTTGTGACCCAACATCGGCGTCGGACGGTAAGCACAGTTAGCATATTTTTACAGACCATGTTAGTCCGTGCTGTCCGTACAGTGGCTGATGGAGAGTTAGTGGTTTTTGCTACTGCAGACTACTGCAGACTACTGCTACTCTTTGTAGTGGTATGGTTCTTGGTTTCTTTACGCCCTCACTCCGCAAATTAACAGACGAGAGCGCTGCGGCCCGGAAGTTAGTTAGCATCTTAGCACTTCCGGTTCCCTCTTCTTACTGTCTGTGGTATTTTTTGGTTGGATAGCCTACCTTTGGAAATACGAAATCATGTATGAGGGCCACACAAGCTCAGAACATTTTTGCATTTATTGTCATACATTAATCCCAGGAAATATCCGTCATCATTTCGTCTCTTAGTGAAGGCTACTTGCTAACACGTGGCTAAACGAGGTTGCCATGAGAACCACTGCAGTTTCCTGTTTCCTGTCCCTGCATGTCAGTAGATTATAACCTAACATTAGTTTTATCCTTTTTTATTTAGGCTTATGAATGTGGTGTTCATTTATAAAAACTGTTGTACTGAACTAAATGTGTCAGTATTATGAACTTGTATTACGAAATTAACGTTAGCCTAAAAAAATGCATATAAGTGTAGCGCTCAATTGGTTCCTCAGGTTTGTGTTGTGTTGGTACAGTGCAGTTCTAAGATGCAAGTACTCATATGTGGTGTTGAGTGTTTATTTTGCATGTGAAATG
Organism: Selene dorsalis; assembly: GCA_900303245.1. NCBI lineage: Eukaryota > Metazoa > Chordata > Actinopteri > Carangiformes > Carangidae > Selene > Selene dorsalis. The sequence goes on along the minus strand of OMNW01002508.1, from coordinate 26,139 downwards.
TCTTGTGTATTATATAATTACCAATACTCCACGTGGGCCTGGTAAAAAAAACAAAAACTTGTTTTTCATTGGAAGGGAGCCGAGCCTAAAATGTTTTTATTTTTTCCAGCCAGGAAAGTCTCTAAAGATGTAAATACCTTTTTTTGGGAGACTTTGCCAGAATGACTAAGAGCCAACAGTGAGCCAACATTTACTAGATGAAGAAGAGTGATTAAAACACTGAAAAACTTTTAGCGATGAATTAATCATCTGATATCTCTGTGAGATGATTCCTAAAATGGTAAACAGTCAGGGACATAGACAACTTTCACATTGTCTTGACTACCTACTGTGTACTTTCACATTGCACTAAGAGCAGAGAGCAGTTAATATCCCAAAACTTAAGTTGAACGTGACATATGAGTAAATGTGAAATGAGAAATCACATCTTATCTTTCATCGCTACAAGAGACCAGGCATTACAGCATTACAGCTCGTGTTGCAAACATGATGCAAATCTAGGAGGACATCATTTGTTTTCCAGTGACTAATCCCCACTGCAGGGGGTGGGGGCACTCCAGCAACTCCAATTGCTCCATGTGCTGAGGAGCTCAGAACAAGTAAAGGGGATGAATATGATTAGATGACAACAGTTATGCAACAGCAGTATAGCCACTTCAGTAATCAGTCTCAGCCTTGGGGCAGGAGGAGCAACCATCCAGGAAGCTGCTCCTACTTGGATTATTACTCTTAATGAATCTCTTCCCTTATTCCTGATCAGTTGTTGTACTTCAGGAGTTAAAATTACAATCAGCACAATAAGTAACATCATCGTAGCTAAAGCAGACAAGTGTCAGGTGCATCTAACAAGCATGTAAGGATTAATGCATGATTCAGGTGTATTTGGCCCCTGCTGGTGAAGTGGCCCTTGGGGAGAATGAGGACACAGGGGGACAACAAGAGGAAGATTGGGAGCACTCTCCCACACGTGGGAGGCTGCGTTAGATCTGGCCTGAATATTAATGACATGGACTGCAGAGGGAGGCATTTGTCTTATACAACCTGGATTAGAGCGCGTCTGAGCGCACCAGGCTGTATATTTGTTTGTATAATGTTTATGAGACAAAATAGGCCAAACTATCCCAGAACCAACATTTTTTTTAAAGTTAGGAATAGTTTTTAAACAACATTTTTAGGAAACGCCCTCATTTGCTTTCTTGCTCGGAGTTAGCTTGAGGCTAGCTTATCTTAGCATGAAGACTGAAAATAGAGGAAAAGGTAACCTGACTTTGACAAATCTGTTAACCAGCACACAAGGCTCAGTGGAAAATAACTTAAATCTTGTTTGTTTAACCTGTATGAGGAATGTTGTGGTTTTAAGGGAGTCTTTGCTGGTTCCTTGGTAAATTCACGGTTAAGGCAGGTTGGGCATTTTTGTTTTAAATTACGCTACCTGTTTCTCCCTCCCAGCCTTTGTGCTAAGGTAAGCTAAGGAGCTGCACACATATGATAATGGCATCAATAATCTAACTCTTATCAAGAAAGCAAAATGTCCAGAAATTCCAAACTATTCCTGTATTACTGTAGCAGGTCGTGGTCTAGCTCTGAAATTTCTGAACTGTTACACATTATCAAAGGACAAGTCAGTCATGGTAATCCTTGACACAGTTCACCTGGGAGAGTTATTATGCTGTGTGCATTTTGTCACCCAGGTGACAAAGCATTGGTGATGGGAAGCAGAAGAAAACAGTACACGATACAATATATCTCGCCATGACAACCAAAAAGAAAAGAAACAAAGCATCACGGTTTACATGACACAAGATGAACCAAGGACTGTGCAAAGTACATGCTCAGCACTGGAAATGAATATATTAAAGACTATGTGAATCAGGACATGTGTGTGTGGGCGGATCGAAAAGTGAAAACAAATAATTTCTTCTCATCTTGCCTCTACAGCCTCCAAACATACCTCAGGTTGGACCCTCCTGTTCCTGCCCCAGCAGCAGCCGTGGAGGAGGCTAAGACCACAGCAGGCAGGTGAGGTCTCGTCTTCCCACATAGCACATCTCCCCCATAGTGCTACCACCAGACCCTGAAGCCCACATCAGCCTTTACACACCATGTCCAGTCAGAGGGGGGGGTAGTTACTCAGCAGGCCAGAGATCAGATGGACACCCTCAGAAGCAAAATGAAGGGTGATGATGATGCCAGGCCTGCATTTCCTGCTGCTTTAAGTCTAGAAACTAAGTGTTGCTCTTTGACTCAATTTGACACTATAAAAAAATCCTCTTGAACTTCACCGTCTTCTCCAGATGTGTGCAGATCCTCAGAATATGTTGTATTGCTTCTTACTGTAGAACTTACTACTTCGACTCTTCACAACTCTTCACTGCACTCTGGACTTGGCATCGCTGCATCACTCAGCCATATTAGGTTATATTCCGGTTGTTTGAGTCCTCCGTGTCCTTGTGTTTTCTTCCCAATCAGTTTTTTTCCAAACTATTTTCTCTGCTCCTGGATACAGAAAGAATAGGGAAGCAGGCTGCAGACAGACACCGAGAGGATGCTTTGTGCTGTTTCTCTAACCAGTGAGGGAGTGCTCTCTGTCTGTGCTGCTGCCAGTGACGTATGGATGGGACTCAACAAGGGACCCATCCTGAGCCGGAGACACAGCAGCAGGGGCCTGGCACTTACCTTCCTGTAAAAGAGGCCTCTGAGAGTGCAGGTAGGGAGAGGGGGCGGTGGGGTGGGGTGGGGCTATGGGACTAGAGAGATGCGGAGGGATAAAAAGGTATTGTAGACACTGTAGATCCCATCATGCTCCCAGGTGGGCTCTTCGTGGGGCTGAGGAAGTCAGACAGGGAGGAGGTACAGCTCTAATGGGCCTCCCATGTGGTTCAATAGACGCCTGCTCTGCCAGCAGACTTTCCTCTGCCTTCTCACTTGCCACTGTATCCTGGAAACAAAGCCGGTGGGGCTGTCATATTCCACTCCACATCCCCTAACCCCCACCCCACACTTCTCCTTATCTCCTCCACCATCTCATCTACGGTTCTCCGCTTGCTTAGCAGCTGCCACAAACCCCTGTGGGATGCTACAGTCTTGCTGACAAATACTGCGTAGCTGAAAGCTTATCCCACCACACCCTGGCTACCCCCAGCCTCCTGTCTGCTGCACACAGCAGCAGGGAACGGCAGAGTCCACCGCAGGACAGGACACAAGCTGACTGTGAGCTTTATGCTGCTGGTACTCATGGGAGAGCTGTGTTGTAATTACCCTCCTGTAACTCTTTCTTCATTGACTCAATGATTAAATTGTTTACTGGATAAAGTGCCAACTCTCTATTTTAAACTGAAGTTATAATAGGTTACAGTGCGACATTTAATTTTAAATGTTGTTGTCATTGTAAAGGACATGTCCTCTTAGAGAGCACAAGTATCTTTGCTTGCACAAGCTCCACCCTCTACCAAAAATAAAATCTGTAAATCACTTTGTTTTGGTGACAGGAAAAATGTTGCTATTTCTGTAGCATGAAGCACCAGGGTGCTGGATTTCATTACTGCCCTGTCAGCTAGTCTTGACTCTTACATGACAGAGAACGGTAGCTGCTGTATCCTTCCTACTCACCTTGTGGCTTTTAATTTACAATATTTAATTCATGGCTCTGCACCCACCTTTAAGTGACGCTTATGACCCGCTATTGGCCTGTCGTGGCCACACCTTTTTTATGTCTCTGAGCCATGAGGCCAGATCTGGATGGAGCGAATGGCAGGTGGTTGGGCAGGCTACACCAGGCCAGATGAGACTCTGTTAAAGTAGGGCCAAATTACCTCCTCTTAGAGGATCATAACCTGGTGCCTTACATTCTGTTGGGCTCCTGGCTAATCGCTGCCAGCTGCCAGACGAGGCAAGCTCAAGCGAGCTGAGCTGCCAGCCAAAACAGACAGTATCAGTGTCTTCTGCCATTTGGCAGAGAGGAGTGCGGGTAGTTTGACCTGGCTGGCAGGTGGACAGCAGCATCTGCAGTTTTAGACACACAGCAGGCTTCTGAGAGATATGGGTCAGGTTTACAAGTTGACACAAGCACACAGACATTCACAGACAGAGAGACAATTAAAGGCTCAATTGTGACTTGCATGTGAGATAATTAATAGTGCTTGGCAATGCTAATTGGCTGGCAAAGAAATGTGGATTAACTGTCTGTGGTGACGTGCCCTTTGCCTTTCATCCAGCTATCTATGAATGGGAACTCAAAGTACCAGGAGTTAATGAACCACTTCCCTTCAACGACAAATGGCACACAGTCAGGCCACCTCTCTGTTTATTTACACAACTGTAAAAATGAGTATTATTTATAAAACTATGACCCTAGATTTTTGAGTCCATAGAGTTTCAATCCCACAAGGATCGATATTTTCTTAGGGGCGACTGACTCAGCTAAAACTATTGTAATACTTGTGGCTAATGAACAAACAGCACACAGTTCATGTGTTTAAACCAATCGGCTGTTTTTATGGCTAAATAATTGCAATCAAGCCAAATTCTCGATGTTAGCCTGATTATCCTCAAGTACTGTAAAGTGATTTTGTGTGCATTTCTTTGTTCATGTAAGTCAGTTCATGTGTGTGTGGTTGTGGACACAACTGAAAATTAAGCAGGGCTCAGGCCAAGCCAAATCTCATTAGCCATGTGGAGAGACTCTCCACAACAGTGAAGGAGGCGAGAGAAAAAAACAAAAAAACTCTTCATTTGTATTGTGTCCAGTTTCAACAAAACAAGCTGGTTTTTGATTGAAGCTAATCACAATCAAGGGTCAAGTGAAATGTAATAATGCATCAGTAATACTCTTTCATATGTTTGAGCAGCTTCCCTCAGGAACATTTTGTACTGAGTGTAGTGTAGTACGTGTGTGTGTGTGCATAAATCCACACATGGCATTGATGTGACTCAAAAAAAGCAGTTAAAAAACAAAGAACAACAACAGAGAAAAGTACAAGTAGTGAAAAATGCATATGTATATCCATGCATAGATAAGATATATTGTATTTTATATATTGATGTTGATGTTTCTATTAGAGCATGCACATGCTCCCTAGGCACAGGAGGAACAGTGAGACAAGTAAGAGTATCATTTGAGAGTTACAAGTGTGTGGTTTAAGTAACACAGTATTACATTACAGCCACCTGACGTAATAAAAAAGAGAGAGAGAGCAATGAAAGGGGGTCATCTGGGAACAAAAGACAAAACAATAAAGTACTGTCTGTATGACACAAAATTGAAGATACAGATAATACAAGGTTTGCTGCAACGAGATATTAAAGATGTAAGATATTAAACAAATCCCGTTATAAAATCATTATTATATCATTGCTACTGGTAATCAAATAGAGATTGAGAGTGTAAAGCATAAATAACAAATTATTCAGGAAATAATCAGATTAATCAGTAATTTTTGTCCAATGAAATATGTAAAACAAGGTTTCAGTAATTGATTTTCATAGAATCCGACACTTGTACAACTGTAAAATAACATGAAAGAGTAGTGATCGATCATATCTTCATGATATCATTACCCATCATTCTTCAGACTGTCGTGTTATGTTCTGCGTTGTGGTTTTTCTTCTTCTTTTTTCCACTGAGGACACATGTGCAGCTCTGTAGATTATATAATGTTCTGCATTATTTTTAACCACCTCAGTGTGTTTGCATGTGTGTTTGTGTGGGATGGATGATGAAGGTGCAGGTTGACCTACTGCTTCATATTTGGCCTGCTGAGACCACCTACATACAGAACAGACATAATCCTCTCGTGCTCTATAACACATTGCTCATTATTTTATGTACTGTAATAGCCACAAGCAGATGTACAAGGGCGTCCTGTCTGTCTTCTTTATCAGACTGTGACCCAGACTGTCACAACAAACTGCCAGAATTGGGCCACAGATCACTTGTCACTCTCCCTGGCCTTGTTTGGTAGACGTCTGGACTGTTTTATAGACAATAGCCCTTTCCCATTTCCCCAGCTGCAAGTCTGCAAAATTAATCCCTCACTTTTAAACTAATGCATGTCTCCCTTTTTAACTAATCCTGTCTCCCAGTACTTAAATAAGTTGGTGTCAGACGACCAGCAGATGATTAGAAGGGAATCATCCCCACCTCATAACTGAGGTGTCTCATTTTCTTGCCATGTACCAGAAACAAACCTCTTCTACACGGGCAACATTATAGCTCTGTGCTGAAATCAGGAAACCTTATTCCTCCAGTTTTCTATTTCACCATTTCTTATTCGTTTGCATTGCTGCCATACGGTAAAGAGACACAGCCATCGGACATCCAGTCAGTGCACAAGCTAGAAAAATAACAATGACACTGCACACACTGCTTTTGTCTTTGCTGCATTTCTGCAAACCTACAAACACATGCATGAAAACGAACACGTAGCTTTATAATACCATGAGAGATTCGATGATGTCCTGACCACATTCATCAGTGTGACCACTGTTGGCATCCCATTTTTGCATACTTGTTCTGTAGTTCAGTTCAAATCCCAAGATAAAACATTTAGAAAATACACAGTATATTTAGCAGTTAATCGGGTAGGAGGCTTCTGCAATGTCTCTCTCTACAAATCATACTTCCAGGACACCACAGCCTCTATTTTTTTGAGCAATCAGCTGTCTTTCTCCAAAATTTCCACACAGTTGGAAGTCTTACCTCATTAATCATTCTTTCATCTAAGATATTCTGCTTCCCATCACTGGAATGAGACCCGACCCAGGGCCCCATGTCTGGCTCTGCCTGCCCACAGACAGACCGTCACTGTTGCTTCAGTGAAACTTATCAGATGAAATAACTGCCTCGTTTCTGAGACAACTGAGGTGTGGTGGGTTTGTGTGTGTGTGTCTCTGTGTTACCTCCATCATCAGAATGTGTGTGCCATAGGTGTTCAGGGCTAAATATGCTTACAACACGGTAGACTCTAGCCCCTATCATGTGAAGTGTGCGTGTTGACCCGAATGCCCCAGACTCTGCCCTGCCAGGTCTGAGAACCTGAGGATGGAGACGACGCGCTCAGGCAGCCAGACCTGCCGGAGTGATGATGGCCTCGTATTCGCGGCAGCTCTGGGGCCACACACCTTGTCCTCAAATGGCTCTGGTGATGTCCCAGTGAACCAAAACCAATAGGCAGCACGGCTCATGTCACCTCATTTCATTTTCCATTTTGACCTTTCCTAGAAGTTGTCATATCCCTTTTCACTTTCCTCAGATTGTCCTCCAATTTCTAAAAGCAGCACAGTTGCTAACAAATCCCGTACCCCTCTGTATCCCACAAAGCTCCCTTCTCAAACCTTTTTGCCTGTCACCTTGGGTCCACCAGGAGTGATGGGCAGCTTTGTCACTGAGGTAAGATGAGCATTGTTCAGCCCTTCTTTTGACCCCATAAGTAGTCACTCCCCTGTCACCTTCCACAACAACCTTCGCAAGGCGATCCGCTTTTGTCACCACCTGGTTACAAAAGACCCCGAGCTAAACTGACAGAGACAAGACACTGCCTTCAAACTGTAACAATTAGCACAAATTGCAGGATTTGATCTGACGACATGTGTGGCAGATGTGGACAAAGGGGACCAAAACACTTGTCGTCTTTGGGTGCCAAATACAAGAGGCCAGATAGAGTCTGTAAAGGAGATCCCGTCTTAAATTCTAATGGCTTTATTAGCCCGGGCTCAGGTGTAATCTACTGAACTGGCATTCAGCAGATGTCACAGGTATATACTGACACACTCCGGCCAGTGAGACCAACACAGGCCTAATTACAAGGTTAATCCTGATTACTGTGAACACAATTATGTAACACAATTATCAGTCTTTATGAGTGAGGTGAAGTGTATTATTATTATTATTATTATTATTATCATTATTATTATTATTATTATTTTACTTTCAAGTTTTTATTTACATAAGACTTTGTTGGACACAAAACTAAATGCTTCAACATTAGTACATTTCTACCAGTTGAGACTAAAATAGTACAGCATGATTACATAAGCTTAATTGTGTAATCACCGGAAACAAGTTTAATTTAATTGCTTATTTGATCGATCTGTACTATTGACTGACAGTTGGAAAGTTGACTCATCTGCCTTTGTTCCAAGCCATATTTGTTTCATACAAAAAACAACTGTATATTTGTTAAAATGTCATTATTCTGTCTCTATTAACAGAAGCAGCCATGGCATCTCATGCATGTAAGGCTGTATTACCATAAATCAGTGAGCCTAACAAGGTAGCAACAAGCGGTCGGCTTATATAACAATATTTTAAATAAGACTTCACACGTTATTACACAACAATGCTCCTGAGCCTATGGAGATAGAAGAAGCGGGTGCGATGGGGGAGGACGTTGGCATACCATGTTTAGCAGCTCTGTATTGCATGACTCACTGTTAAAGGAAAACAGACACCTCATGCAACCAAGTCAGGCACTCATTAACAAAACTCCCTGGGTGGCTGTTTACCCAGCATTCTTTGAAAATCCAATTAATGTTTATCAGACTCAGAGAGTGTCTCACTCCAGCTGTCCTCTCTGGAGAACCACTTCACCATGGGAATCAGCAGCTGTGCAGCTGTGAATGGGCTCAGCCTTGGCAATGTGTGGCCAGGCTTTCACAGTCCTGTGTGGACCAGTGGGAGGGATAACAGTCATCCACAGCACCCAAGGATGCTGCTACGCCTCGGTCTGTTACGGTGCTTAGAGAACATGGAGATTCACATGCTGAGAAACATGGGCCACGTGACAGCCTCAATAACCAGAGATAGCCAGAGGCCTTTCTGGAAGCCTGTGAACGCAACGCCCAACTGCATATGTGACAATATTACACACACGTGTGCATAAATGGAGATATTTATCCCCAGCCACAGGTGCACGGTGTGAACCCTGTGCTCTGTGACACCGATATCAACCTGTAATTCAGCAGACGTGAGCTCTCCCTCTAAATGACCGGCTTTAATCCAGGGGGTCCGGTGTCAACAAGGGACAAAGCTGTGATGAGAAACCCTATCAGAGGCTAGGTTCATCAGAATAATGGGGAGGCACCCTCTCTATTCCAGTGTGTGGGGGTAAAACCTGGGCCAGGTGTATGGACCTGCTTTGGTAAACAATACTCTAATGCAGGTCATGAAGTTCACAAAAATATTCAAGGTCAATAAGTGTTTTTGTACTAGGTTGCAGGTAGAGCTCAATAAATAAATGAATTAGTTAATTGATGGACAAAAGACCCCCAAAATAATGTAAATCCATATTGGAAAAGATCTTACAGCCTTTTCTGATATTAAAAAATGGATTAAATGCCAAAAGTGGACTTCAGCAGTGAGTCATATCAAATGAAAACGCCTTGCTTGCTACAGCTTTTCACATCTTGAAGGGGTGCGCTGCTTCTGTTGAGAGCAGCTGCTTGCGTCTGCATTTGCAATGACGCACATGCTCCCCAGTGATATCCAAACTTGGAAGGAGAAAAACACTTAAAAAAAACTATTGAACTGACACCCTGAGAGAAGAGTCCACTCACAGCAGAAACTCTTAATACCTTCAAATGATGCCTCAGACACAGCTCCCAGTTTCTCACTGATGTTCAAAGATTTTCAGCGCTCTTATCTCGAGTATCTTTTGGCTCAACCGTCTGCTGGCAGTGCCCTTGCTAATTAATGAAAAGTGCGTAAGTGAGGGGCCTTTCTGTGTTATCGGCCGAGATCAAAGCAATTAAAACAGCCATGATGGGATTAAGCGATGGAGACTTTGACCAAACACCCTGCTGTGTGCAAAGCTGAATGTACGAGGCAGCAGAATGTATGGGCTTGGTTAGACATTTTAAATGACATTGACCCATTACACTCATTAAAATCCTCCCTCTTTCCCACACACGTGCCACCGCAAATCTGAAGTTCCTCATTCCCCATATTTGTGACATCTACATTGTTTTTCCTTCTTATTAATCTTTTTCCTCATCAAGGCGTCTGTTATTAACAGAGTTCAAATAAACCACACGCCCAGGTAGTTTCAGAGTGAGTCAACCAGCGTTTTCCTGTAACCATGTGTCACATTGAGGAGATTTAGTTGTTCCTGCTTCACTGGTTTGTCCGCTCTGATGGCAAAGAGCTCCAAACTGTATTAAAAGTTTAATCAACAGTAAGTAGGAAAGTGTCCTACAGGAGCTCAGTCAGGGAGGTCTGAGGGGCTTTGAAACACTTTAATCCCTCCACGCAGGAAGGGAGGGAAAGGGGTGATGATGGGGGTTGAATGAGTCCACTGCTACGTGAACTTGCTCATGAAGGGCAGAGACACAACGTTGTGGTTTACTTTCCAGGAAGAGGGCAGAGATGGCAGCGTTTAACCCAGGTGGTGTCATGGCAGAAGACGTTACATACAGCATGTGGCCCTATAGCCAGTCAGGATTGGGTATTTTTGCTCTCTCAACATTTTGCAAACGGGAGAAGGGCAGCTCTCTCAGATGGTTCGGTGATGCAGGCCAAGAACATAACGAGGCAGAGAATGTTCTCTAACAAATCAGTTCTGCTGAGCGCACACAGTCACCTAAATAACATGTATTTAATGGCCTGCACAACAACACCGGGGGTAGAGTTGCTTGGTGGCCTACTGTTAGATATAGCCAGCAGCACTATGTTGTAGTAATATACAAGTATAGTAAACTAATAGTGGCTGACGCACAAAAAACCCAACCAAAGCCTTGGTAAAGAATTAAAATATTAACAAATGTCACATTTATCATGAATGAATGGTTGTCTCTACCTTGATCAGCAGTGGAAATGTGCCTTTTCTCTCCTTTAATAGCCTATCCAGCTTATTTTTGGAGCCATTCCTGTCCAAAGGAAGAAAAAAAAGAGTTTAATATAACTTCACACGAGGCATACTTTACTATCATAGTTCAAAAATAAAACCAATAGAAAAGAAATCTACTGTCCTTGCTGCCCTTCACATTCACTTGACATGGCAAGCATATCAAAAACATGACATGAATTTGTGAGCTATTTTCTCTTACGGACAGTCACAGCTGTACAACCCACAGCCTCCTGCACTGGAGCACACTTTGCCATATACTACACTGACACCTTCTGGGCACATTCATCTCATTTTAAACACATCCAACACTGACTTTTCTTTTTTTTTTTTTTTTTTTTAAATAGAGGTGTTGAACTGCTGATGAACTGCCGAGAGTGTTAAGTGTCTCATTCAGCATGTGTAAGCTATAAAGAACTTTTTGTAAATGGTGCCGCACGAAAAATAAACACACAGCTAATAGTCGCATTAGTCTTTAGGGACTTTGGCAAACTTTTCAAATAGCTAGTCCACATTATGGTTATTTGATTATTATACGGAAACAATGGCGCCAATATGATAAACAAAGACATTGTAATTTATTATCCACAACAACAAACGCATGGTGAATGTGACACTAACCTTTTCTCTGATGACTTGCTCGGCGCGCTCATGGTGAAATAAATCAACACTGTGGCTGTGATGAGGCGGTCATGCGCGACATGCCCAGTAGTTAGTTTTTAGGCTCCAGCCCGGTGATAACACACGGTTGACGGCTCTGTGTGCTGCGGAGCGTTACCACCACCACCACCACTGGCTTATCCAAAACACAATGGCTGCTATACTCGCAACACTAAGTACTCACTGACAGTTATTCTCTCTTTTTTTTTCCCCCCTCTCTCTCTCTACCCGCAGCTTTTAAAGCAGGTGCTCACGTGCGTGCTTGGGCGCGCGCGCATGTGACCGAGATAGAGGGACTGGGGAGAGAGAGCACGAGACAAAAGAGAGTTACAGACACCCACTGGGATATATGTTTACCACATGGCCTACTGAAGTAAAACAGCAACACCCTGCACAAAAGCATGAACTTAAAATCTGTATAAAATTACAAATGACAGCCGTAAAAAGACCTCATATACAAAGTAGCAGGAGGTAAAAGTAAAAGGTACATACTGGACTGCATATACGGGGTTTGTAAACTTTTGAAGTTGACTGAATTTACGTGAGCAGAATGATGGTGTGTACCCTGTGGTGGACTCAGATTATAATACACATACATTATTCCTTCAGCCTGCATGTGATTTGTGGATAAAAAGCTGAATACGAGATGGGAAAGCCCTCAGGCAAACGGATACAGGATGAATCTTTTATGAGGGATTTGTCTCTGGATTGTGAAATAAAACTGGGCTTTATCTCCCTAAAGTCCAAACAGAGCTTTCCTAATGACCCAGACTATGCTACTCCACTGAAAGCCTCTGTCTCCCTGCACAGACACAGGCATTGTCTGGCTCCATTATCATCTCTAGCTCATGTATAGTAGGAATATAAGCATTCACTATAGAAACGTAACCCATAAGACCCCACTATGTTCCTTCATAGATATCTTACTGAAGATTACTGTCAAACTCAAGAATCCCTCTTGAGTTATTATTCAGGGAATTCGGTGTTATTAAAGTGGTAATACCTAGAATTAATCAATTTCTACATGGCCTTAATCCTCCTTTGTACATACTAACAGCAGTCCATTTGGTAATCAAATGGCCTCAAGCCTCAGAGCAGCATTCATTAGCTCACTGCTTGTTCCTTGTGTTTTACTGATCTATAATGATATATCTCCATTGACTGATCAAGTTTCGCTTTAATCTGATGTGAGACAGAAATGTCTGTCCTTCAGATGCTGTTAATACACTATATGTCTGGCATATGTCACTCATATGATTTTATTAAAAGCTGCACTTTCAAAGAATCAACTATAGCAAATCGTAACAACAAACACCTGCTTTTCTGTCCTCAGATGTGTAAGACACTTCATCACCCATCTCTCCCTGCTTTTATCTATAATGTTTGAAGTTTATTTTAAGGCCCTGTCTGGTACACATATTCTATTTTATTTTTTATTTTTTTATAAATATCTCCTTGAAGCAGATGGACCATGAAAATAATAATCTTGATGATGATATGTGACCATATCCTTGTTGTTGGTCATTACGTGTACACATAAAACACTGAGAAAGGAAACTAGTAACATCAAAGCACTCATTTTTCTAGGAGTAATCCTAAATATGTCACAAAGAGTCCCCGAGGTGTTTAGAGAGTATTTCAGGAGCTCCTGTTCCTGGAAGCGGTGTTCAGCTCATTTTTGCTTCAGCTTAATCTCCTGCTGTAGAGTGATGACAAAGCAGTCAGAGATCAGTGTCACTGGATCAGTATGTCAGTATGAGGTACTGGCCTGATTTGTACATCGATTTTTGCCATCATTTATATAACTTCAGCTTGATCTCTAGAAATCTTGTAACAGGAAAAAAAAACAAAACATTACACATCTCAGACCAGTTTCAACATTGTGGTTTATTTAGAATAAACAAGGCAGCATTACAGCATCAGTCAGAGAGCAACATTCAGACATCACTTTAGTTCTGCACACAGAGAATGGTTACTGCTTTTGTTTTGCACCTTCAGCTTATTATATGACCAGCTTATTCTTCTGTTATTATAGGCAGCAGTAAACATGAGCACCATTTGAACTGATAACAGAGACAACTGAAGTTAACTGTAGCGAGTTGAGTTTGAGAAAGAATAACACAGAAGATATTTTGACCAGTTATAAATATCTGCTCTGTGCAAAGAGCCCTTTTTATTATTATGTCGATGCAGCAACACGCGGGGTTGTGATGGTGTGATGATTTAATTGGCAGACTGTTTTGTTTGTCAGATGAGCTGAATTTGTCGTCGGATGACTCACACACATACAAACACACAAAACGTACGAAACGCTTGCGTAAACATGCAGCGCTGGGAGATATAGTTTGTTACATGACTTGTGTCATTAAAAGCGCCACCTCACTAGATTTATTTTAGATTTAGACTAGATTAAGTGTTTAAATCTGTCTTTTCCGTTTCTAACAACCTCTGTGGGCTAATTCAAAGGGGGTTTGTTCAAGGCGTCCTCCTTCACAGGTGGATCATCCATTTAAATTCATATATTTACTTTTGTTTTAATGTCACAGTCAGCATCTGTTGGCTGAAACCAAACCACAGCCGTTCCAGATCTATCAAAACTGACACAATCCATACACTCATATGGCATTTATTCTTATAATTAGAAAGAATTTAAATTCTCATTTGGATTTGGTTCAAAGACCCAACAGCTGGAATTTGTCCTATTTGTCTATAAAACCTTCCAGGCTTGAGGAAATTTGAGCAGCTTCCCTTTGAGAATGAGTAACAGGACCATGTAGTCTTGATTTTCTCTGCTGACCAGACTTCAGGTTCAAGAGTTTGTCCATATGTGTGGTAATGAGGGAGTGGGTCGCCAAGAAATGATGTGATAGAATGGCAAGGTTTCCTTATGCTTCCTTTGAGATTTTTTTGATAAACTTGCTTTGGTGTACACCCTGCTCTCTCTTCCTCTGCTTCACCATCAACACCCTCCGCTCCTTCCCTTCACAGATATTAGACAGAGAGACAAAAAAAAGCACTTATTCTTTGGCTGTCTACTGTATGTGCATCAGACCTGTCTCCCAAAGAAGGTTGTGACTGAGGAGAGGCCACAAAAAAATGGGGCTTTGCAAAGAGGAGGTAGCAGCTGTAAGTATTGTAAAAAAAAAAGAAAAAAAAAAAAGATGTGATCTGATCCTGATTCAGGTGTGATGAGAGCGGATCGAACAGGACTGGACTGATGTCTGAGGTTGTGTTATGGTCGTAGCTGAGGCTGAGGTCATGGCTGATCTGAGAAGAGATAAAAGAAAGAAAAAAAAGCATTAGATTTTGTTTAAAGGGAGATGAAGAAAGATCAATTAGATTTTTAATATGACCTGAACGTACTTCATCCCAGGTGCTTGTGATGATGTTTTTCGTAGCCTACTGCATTGTTAGAACTGGTACCTGTCAGTGAAAACATCATTGCGGTTAGGATGGTTGGACTGGTGTCATTACAGATTCTTGGATAGGAGTTCGTGTTACTTCACTTACCTAAGTGGTCCTTGTAGTCCTTAAAGTATTTGTGCCTCAGGCCACGTCCATCTAAGGATAAAATGCCCAGAACTTTTACGAAAAACAAAACAAAAAGATGAAATCTGATCTCTGTATACTCCACATTGTAAGAAGTGTATTTCATGCTCTTCATTAATCATTGTTTACATCTTTCTGCACTGAGCTTTGGCCATGTCAGGATGGTCTATTGAGTTACCAGGTCACTCCAATCTGTATATTTTTAGATGCATTAAATAGCAGACTCTGGAACCCAGCTGCATGATATTTGCCAAGAGATGCCAGGCTAGACTCAAGACAGCTGCTGGCACAGCCCCCCAGTGTCCTTCCTGTCCCTGCCTCTTGGACCTTTATAAAACCACAGACTTTGATGAATGGTTTCATTAGATCAGATGGACGGGGATTAGTTGCAAAAATTAAGTTATCACAGCAGATTATGTGTGTTGATGAATTGGATACAAGGCGGTATCACATGGCTCATCACTCAGCCGTTTGAGTTACCACAAGTGTGCACTGGCCTTACCGGAGTTCCCACGTTGCTTGATGCACTGTCCCCGGTTAGGGATGCCAGCGGAAGGGTTTCCTGGATTGATGATGTGACACTCGTAGCCAGTGGGGCAGTGGAGAGGCTCGTCTCCGTCCTCAGTCGTACTGCAGGCCTCAGCTGGGGGACAGAGTGACACAGTGAAAGTACTGGAAGAGTTATGTGCAGGCTGACTGTCAGAAGTTACAGATGTTTGCTTTAGCCTCAGTGACTGGACAGGACCGCACTCACCTTGCAGAACCTCCTCAGGACCGTCTAACAGCCAACCGTTACCCCCCAACCATCGAGGCTTGGGCTGCACCAGCCAGTCCAGCACTGGACACACACACACACACATGCCAGACGATTATTGATCTGGGTAAATGAGCCTTAGTGATGATCTGTTTTCTGAGTTAAACTACAAAACATTTCCAGAGCATGGTTCCACTTTCAGTCTAAACACATCATCTTGTTTGAAGTGTTTAACCTTTTAAAACCTTTGTCCTTAGTGGTCCTAAGTGGTCCTAAATGTAGTGTGTTTTGGTCTAAACTGTGCAACTGTGATTCTATCTGTGCAGAGCATTTGAAATTCCCCATTACGCTGTAATAGCTGTCGACACTGTTGTTACCATGTGTAACTGTCTGCTGACCTGGCGGAGGCTGAACAGACTCCAGGCAGGCGTAGATGCAGCCGTTGTAGCAGCAGCGTTTATGGCGCTCACACTCTGAGTCTGAGCGGCAGCCTGGCACCTCACAGGCCCTCTCTGGCAGCATCTGGGGCGGGGGTGGACACCGGTCATTCTTCTGGTGCTGTGTGGACTGGGGGTGGTTGGGGTACTCATAGTCCTGTCAGTCAGAGAGAAGGAGACAAATAGAAGGAATGTAGGTGCACATACATTATGCAAACTGGAGTGGACATTAAACGAACAAATGACACTGTTTAGATCAGGAGCATTACACAAGACACTTCACTGTGGCGTGCACACAACTGTTTGAAATTGCACTGTTTAACCATCAGAGGGCAGCAGTAGACCGAGGTGATCACAGCACAGCAGAGAGACACTACATGTTCGGCTTTAGTATGCATGCCTGCCTACTAACGTCTTGACCTGGATTGGGAAGGTGATTCACTGTGGGAACACACACACACACACACACACACTTCCCTGGTGAGTCTGAGATGGGGGGAAAAGTAGGCCACAGGACCCTGAGCTAAGCAAAGACACACTTCACACTCTTCACATTGGTCAGGCACCATCAAGTGTCGACCTGCACGCGAGCACATAGACACACACACACAGCAATACACACACACTTTTGTTGCTGAAAAGATTTGCTCTTGCATGCTCATGGGACCTGTATCACAGCCATGGCCTCTGTGGTCTGATGTGTTTTTTTGTTTTTTTACCAAGCTGCAGCTCATTATTGATTCCGACTCATTGGTTTTTGGACATTCCCAGGAAAAAGAATTTGTGAATTTGTGGGTTCACACAGCTGGTATCAACTTTCACCAGCTTTTGTTGCAAAGCATAAGCCTCCATTCATTGTTTTGGCTTGTGTGTACACATGGGAAATATTACAGCAAGAAGCCCAGCTGCCCACAACAAAACAATGTATTTCCTTTTCAATGTGATCAAGTTTCCAATTTGTTTCACTCCTTTCTACTTACTTCCATGAACCGAGTGATATGCGCAGTTAACCCTCTGCTCGAACGACCATGCAGAGGAACATAACAGGGTGATATTTTAATTACAGACCATTGCAGGGGCGCTCCTTGGTTAACGGTGACCTCTTTGAGCTTCTGCTGCAGAGGATGTTATCTAATCTAATGCGCCTCGAGGTTCATTCCTCACCTGGTCCTAACATTTACTTTAGTGAAGTTCAATGTGTTTCCCCACCAGACAAGGACGAATGTTTCCTGCTACTTTCTGGTCCTGGTTTTGTGATCACAATGCCCTTGCTGCAGCAAGTGAGGGTTGTAAGCGAAAATGTAATTTCTGTAGAGCTGTTTGTCAGAAGCCTCAGAACGAAGGCAGCGTTTCTGAGAAGCAAGAGTTTCAGTTTTTCTGATTTCACATCTTTTGTTGTTTCGGTCTTTTTCAGACTTTCACTTGGTTTTTCAGGGGAGCTCCAGACAGACAGACAGAGAGAGAGAGAGAGAGACAGAGAGAGTTTTTTGTACACAAGATTAGTAATTAGATAATCAGCTTGTGGGTTGCACAAAATCATTAAAACGGTGCTGTTTGTTTGGCAGGCTGACTGAACGTTCGTACAAACCAGCCGGAAAAATGAAAGCAAATGTTTGGCGCTGATGGTGGTATCACACACACTGTATGTGTGTTCACTTTAAACAC
>OMNW01002502.1:10536-22589 GCA_900303245.1 Selene dorsalis | reverse complement strand
GGGGGCTACCTCCCACCTCTCCTTCCCTCCCCCTTCCACCCCTCTCCCGCTCTCATCACTAGGGTTTAATTGCTGATTGCTGAGACGATCAATCGGAACTGCAGGCGTGATAGAAAGCCTATTGCGGAGAGCTGGTCTCAGATCTACTGGCTCAGGAAGACATACACACGTTTCCACTCAGACGAGGTTAATGTTTCCGTTGAGCAGAGAGAGAGGATAAAGCATGAAATATTTGTCCTCATTAGGTGCACGAATGCCCTGAAGAATACTGGGTAGTTGGACTGGCAGAGTTGACCGTTGTTATCTTTATTTCTCCGACAACTTCCACAGGTCTGCAGCGTATATATGCAAGATTATATGTCCTTGGAGGTAATGCTAAAGTTCTGAACGATGAATTGCATAGTTTAAAGCACATAGAGAAATATTGTATCAACCTTTAGTTGGATTAAAAGAAAATGTACACCTTCTGGTGGAGTTTTCAGTCCTAGATGATGATGGGTTTGACGTTATGTAAAAAAACACAAAGCTCATCACGTGTATACTCAGAGCTCCTCTCTCACACCAAGGACATTTTGACTAATGAATCCCAGAGCAATGCATATAAAGGCTGAGACGGAAAAGACGGGTTGTCAATATTTTATGCACTACATTACATTAATGTACGGTGAGTCACATAAAGCAAGATTAAGGAGATGTTTAAGATTAAGGATGCATATATGATCAACCTTAATGCCACCAGGACATGTCATTGTCTTAACATTCAGACAGACTTACAATCCAAACCTTTCTGCAGATATTACTCGACAACCTCCGTCCCCATCCCCATGAAAG
Source organism: Selene dorsalis (assembly GCA_900303245.1). Taxonomy (NCBI): domain Eukaryota; kingdom Metazoa; phylum Chordata; class Actinopteri; order Carangiformes; family Carangidae; genus Selene; species Selene dorsalis. The sequence goes on along the minus strand of OMNW01002502.1, from coordinate 21,758 downwards.
AGAATAGATAAAGAAGAAACAGTGCATTAAAGTCTATTAATTGAGTTAGGCCATGGATTGAATTAGTTGGAAGTTGGAACAGGGCTGTGGACTTAAGGAAGGTAGCTAGGGCTCCGTTAAGCCTATCTGTCTTTGGATCTTTTCTAATTCACTGGCTCCGTGTGGAGAAGAAAAAGAGGAAGAAGCCCAGATTCCCAGCGGCTATGCAAAGCAATCTGCACATTCACACGCAGCCATTTAGGGAGCAAATTGGCCCTGTGCCCCCTCTGACGAAGGTTTTAAGAGAAAGGGAATTAGGGCGTTGAATCCCTAACTAGATCTCCTTCTTTGATGAGCCTCTTTATCCGCCTGTCCCTCATCTCCATTTCTTTGATGTGAGGCATTGATTTTCCTGATTAAATAGTTTTTAAAGTAAAAAGCTCTTCTCTGGGCTCTGTAATACTGGGTACTTTACTGTACCTATTGTAGGTTCGTTTGTGTGCATGCTTGTTGAATAGTCCATCTGTAGTATTCTTTAATTGGAACAGAGCCTTTGGCTCGCAGATACTAATAAGGACAGTACAATAGCTTTGATTCGTATATGCATATTTTTCGTCTGAGAAAGAATGTTATCATTTAAGCTTATGTCTGGCTTTTACCACTTCATTTCAAATGGCTAGAAGGACACAGGAAGCCCTGTGCATCTCTAATGAAATTAGTGTGAAAACACCAATTTGACTTCACTCTCTGTTACCTCTGCTGTTCAGGTGTAAGCTTTTACCTACTTTTCAACAGGTAAGGGAATTGTATCCCTCTTGTAATGGGAGATATTTCCAACAACTGACATCACTTTCAAAGAGCGAATGACATTATTTCCATGCCAAGAAAACATGAAACAAAAAATGCACTAGCTATTTGTTGACACCTCGGAGGATTTTTGACACCTGTACATGTTTTTCTTGTGGCATGTCCAATATGTCAATAGGAGTTACAAGTATCTCTCATATTTCATCTATTCAATAAAAAATGTGCCAAACACAAAACACCAAAATTCCTCCAAGGTAGTGAAATCCTAGGTGTGCTTGAGTTCAGGGCTGTAGCCTCTGCAGGTACCTGCGTTATGAGAGTTCTTTCAACACCTGCCGGGCTTTGGATACCACCGGGCCCAATTATCTTAGCCTGCCTCCTCTTTTTAACCACCTCTTCAGTCTAACAGGTCAGGGGGACAATCAATCACACCTAAAATAAGGAAGTAATTTCCTGAGATTTTATCATGGTGTTGAGGTTTTGTCTGGTTGCATTTAACAACTTGAGAAAGATGAAGCGACACTGGTTTGGGAATTTTTGGCCTTTTCTTTTTTGTTCTCTAGACCCAGAATAATTTGAGATCTATGTGATCTACAGTCTGCGTGTACCTCGATATGTGTAGTCTGAAAGAGAAAATACAAAGATCAAGACAATGCACAAAAAAAGTCTTTGCTTGCTTCCACTGTATGGCCTAAATAAGTTTCAGTGTTGGCTGTATCCATTTCACAAGTGTACACTCTATATCATGTACCCACACTGGAACCAGTGTCAAAATTTGCTTTTTAAAAAAACAAACAAAAAAACATACAGCAGTTAATCCAATTTTAAAATGTTTTACATACAGATGTTTCAATTGCACACATTTTAAATCTGTCTGGTCTGAACAGTCCATTACATTTTTTTTTCCACTGAAGCAACGTTGAACGCAGTTTTTGTTTTTTTGTTTTTTTATGCCAGTATCCTCAGAATGTACTCTGACTGAACAATAAATTGCAGTGTTGTTTTGCAAGTGTGCTTCGCCATCATCTTTTATATTTCCCATTTTCTCACTTTAACACAGGGCTAAAGAGTTGGAAGCAAACTTTACCTGACCTGTCCTCTGATTGGTTGAGCCAGGACAGGAGTACCGAGGGCATGATGGGGGATTATATACAGGTGTGTTGTGGTGTGCCTGAGGTAAGATCGACCAAAGCCAAGCCTGTTTGTGTGTGCGCATCTTCCAGTCTGTGCGTGTGTTTAGCAATCTCAGTCCTCTTCCTACTGATGTCTAGAACAGACTAAATGAGCAATAATCTGCACACATCCCTCCAGATGTCCCAGTGAATTTCCTGTGGCTTAAGGCGCCAGCTGAGCTCTTTGAAAGTTTTGATAACTTCTGCAAATGTGATTGAACCTCTGCTTGTTCAGGAATGTCGTGCAGGACACAATGTGCTTATTCCTATTTCCCCTCAAAGAGATGAAAAAGGAGGCACGCGCGTTCTCCGGTACTGGTGCACCTACTGGTACAATACAGTCATATGCACTTTTTCAGACGAATGTTAGAAAAATGTGTGTCATGTGTGGTTTAAAAGCTAAGAATTAAAATTTTAATAACATTATTCTGATACTTTTTTTTGTTGCACCACCATATTCAGCTTTGGTCATTGTCTATTCAAGGTTACTAAAAGATGAACGTTCCAATGTGGTTTGAATCCAGTTCTGTGAAGCACAAATTAGATGTGCCGATCAAAAAAAAAGGAAAAAAAAAAGAGAGAAGACAATCGATAAATGGAAAGAAAAGATTATTTTGTTCTGCTCTTTCTGTACAAACAATATGGTGCATAGATGTTTAGTTATATGTTATTGCAGCTGAAGCCACAGCAGAAACTCATTTCTAAAAATATGGTTCTGATCATTGTGCAATCAAGCAGAAGTTGTCAGTAACAACAGAGGAAGACAGCAGAGTAGAACAGCCTTATTCCCCATCATCTGTCAATCAATGCTACTACAAGGCCCTCAATCCACACAAGCAACCAAATACAAGCAGGAGCACATGTAAAGTGTCATGAATATTTGATAACGTCCTGCCAATCTGACTGCTATTATTACAACTCATTGACAAAATCTAATATAATCAAATCTCAGAGCCAAGCTGAGAACAAAAGATATGTAAGAATGTAAAACACAAATGTAATAATGGCCATGGATGGAATTTTCAATAAGCCTTTCATGGGTATAGGCAGAAGTATCAACCTTGTATGTAAGGATAATATAGACTTTCTGTCTGGAAAATGTAACAAGAGGAATTTTTAAATTACATGTGTAGGCAACACACGGAACAATGAGAACAGCAGGCAGAAAAAGCCTAACCCTGTTAAGTATGAGGCTGCCGGGTAATGACAATGTATTTGTGCATTTCAGCATCTTGGAATCTATGGCTTGCCGGGGAAAGGAATAAACATATTTTTTGTGGTTGCCATGGCTACCTGTCTGTGAAGGTTTTGCTGTGAGTCTCAACTCCTCTAGGAGATCAGTGAACCGCATGTGTCAACCAACATTAACCTGCTCTGTCCAACAGATGCGCAGAGACACACATGCACAAGAAAGAATAATAAATACACACAAACATAGACATTAACCTCCTCGTGTCAACATAGAGTGCAGTGCAAACTGAATGTTGGCTTCTAAACATATATGCACAGTTGCAAGTAGAGTTATGCATTGTCAGATCTGATACACTCTTGAGTAAACAATGAGCTGTAATCTGAAGGAAAACTTTCTTCTGTTCATGGGGTTTAAACACTGTATAAACTCTATATGGTGGCCTCTCCTTGACGGGTTGGCTCCCCGAACTTCCCAATTTTTTTTTCTTCTTTTGCTTTCACTCGCTCTCAGGCAATTGATATGTGGCACTTTACCTGAACATGCACAGTATGCCCACATGGTTACATAATTGTTCCTGCTGGGACCATATCAAATACATTATTCATTTATATTCCTTCAGCACCAACAAATTAATATATATGCATACTGTAACTGACCCTGTTAGAGCAGGGTCAAGTATAATGTGGCATAATATAGAAAACATAGCCTGTGCCAGTGTCTGTGTCACATTATTGTACGCTATAGAATCTTTTTTTTTCTTTACATAACTTAAACCAAATCACAGAAATAAAACCAATTTCTGTAAAGATCAGTTTTCCTAGATTAAAACTTCTGTGGTTTGGCCACAGCACAATGCCCTCCTCTGGGAAGTCATGCTAGACTATTTAATAACCAGAGACATTTATAGAAAAAAAGAGGACATAAATTGGGGCCCCAGATTTTCTGAAATTCTAATTTAGAATCAGCTCTCTGGCATTTTCAGTGTCTCTGTTTTCATCCTCTTCACAAACATGCCAGACTTTTCTCTTTAGGGCCCCTAACTGACACTCTGGGCTCGCTGTCAAGTATTATGTTCTCAAGTGTTTGTGCTTGTCTTCTGCGCCAAGCTGCTGGAGTCCTCTCTGCCCCATCCACAAAGGCTTACACAACATTCAGCAGTCATATCTCTGATTGTCTATCTAGGAGCCCGGCGTGTTTTCTCTCAAAGTCAAATTAAAAAGGTATGCCAGAAAAGAGACTGTATCTGCAATTCAGAACACATTTTTCTATCAGACAGGAGATATATTGCTGGCTAAGTATTGTCAGATGTTGGCAAATTCCACATATTTTTCATATCCGGCCCCCTGAAACTTGGGGCCGCTTCAAGACTCAAGGCACATCATCGACAAAGACTCTGTTTGACCTTAGGAGCACAGGCAGAAATGAACCAAATATCCATTCTGTTTTCTACAAAAATATTTTCTCTGATATAAATGCAATATCACTGGCCATAAATCATTTAGTAAATCATTTGAAAATCATTTGAAAAACACATTTATTTGGGGGGGTGTTCATCAATAAATGTGGCTCCTGTGGAAGGTTTTATTTATATATTCATGCATTCAATAGATTCAGTTATTCATGTATTCACTCATTCACAAGGCCTAGTCAGTGGCTATGCGTCAGGCCCTTGTGTGTGTGTGTATGCATGTGTGTGTGTGTGTGTGTGACCTGCGGCATAGCCCTGCTATGCTGCGGGCTAGTGCTGTTCCCCAGGGGGCTCTCATCTTTTACTGAGCCCTGACAGAAGATGGAGGCTGGGAGAGGGGTCCGCTGCATTAAAAAGCCTTTACCTAGCTCTGATTTATCACCCCTGCCTCACACATACACACCCACACTCACACACACACACACACAACACACAAACCTGCCTGCCAACTCTACGCCATCTTGCCATTCCTCGCCGCAGCTCAGACTCTACACTCTATCAAACACGCAGACATATAGATGCATGTGTGCACACACGCACACACACACATACACACACATGAAATCAAATGGACACACATTCACACACCATCAAACACATACTCGTTCCATCATAAGATGGCTGCCTCGGAGAAAGAGTGAGGGAGCGAGGCGCCGCACTCTGCACCACAGTGGTGATTTTGCATTTTAATGGTACCTCTCCTCTGCTCTCCTTCCTTTACCCCTGATTCTGGTGAGTTGCAAGCAGCAGGTCACCAGCGACCTCACCACACAAGACAGAGCAACACAATAACAGGGCAGCATTTCCTGGGCACATCACCTACAAATGACTACATTTGAATTAACCAGTCACTGTGGAGGTGAGGTAGGAAGTAGGCTGTCATTATGCCACAACAAGCTGCATGGTGTGTTAGAGGAGGGCTTCTGAACGCACACTGTTTGAACCTCTAATTGCACATGAACACCCTCACACACACGTGCACACACACACATACACACACACATGCACACACAGACACCTGTAAAAGTATATTCTCTCAAAATTCAAATTTAAAGCCACATACATTCACCCTAAACCGAGACATGGACAAAGGTGAGCACTGGTTTTAAAACGTGCTACAACAAACACACATACAAACAGATGCACGCACACACGCACACACACACTTACACACACAAGACTTTGTCCTTGAGAGGGTCCAAGACTTAGTAATCATATTCATTCATTCATTCATTCATACATATGGGAGGAATACATTTTGTTTCATCTCCGCTCGAGTTATTGCATGAGCGCTGATAAAAACTGGGAACAAAAAAAAAGAAAAAGAAAAGAAACAGAGGGAATGAATTTAATCTCTGAATAAAAACCTAAGTTGACTGCACAAGAAGTTATCTGTTTAACATTACTAATGTTTGTGATTTTTATTCAACCTTTATCCAGCGTTTGTCCAGGTAAAGAGTCTCTTTTAATACTCCTGCACTTTAGAGGCCGAACAAGAAAAAACACAACTTCCTCTGGTCACAGGAATATTAGCCATATTGTTTTCTTATGTTATATGTGTGTGTATCAGCTCATATTTGCACATATGTTACGCTCAGACCAACAGACATTGTAAAACTAACAAAATTAAACTTAAACCACAGAGAAACCTTAACTTCAACACCCAAACCGGTTTATCGCATCTTCTTCATTGCACTGCGAGCTTTGTTGTGTACACTTTATTACCCCTATGTATCTCATTATTACAGGCATTTATATGGCATTTTCAAAAAAAAAGAAAAAAAAGAAAGAAAGACAAAAAAAAAATCAATGATTTTGTGCTTTTGATGTGTGTATCAGTGCTGAAGGGCATCAATTTCCTTTGGAGAGCAATAACCAGAGCAGTACATAAAACATTTTGGGAATTGCAAAGCAGTGACGGGGTCAGGAGAGAGCACTGGAACATAAAAACAGTAATGGCGAAAATGAAATCTTCTCTATTTTCGAGAAAGTTTTGTCTTGTAGATGTTTGTACGTTTGTTGAGAGTGTGTCTTACAGCTTGTGTGCATGTGCATGTGATCCAAGCCGGCATCTGAAATCTAAACCTTTTGTGTGCGCGTATTAGCCAGTGCTACCTTAGATTTTGGAAAGAATAATACAAAAGCTTCTCCTCCACCATTCAGAGTGTGTGTGTGTGTGTCTGTGTGTGTGTAGTCCTGAATGTGTTTGTTTGTGAAAGAAGAGGAGGAGGAGGAGAGATTGCTGGTAATGGAATAATTTCTCACTTGTTGTAAAGAAGATTGCTGGTGTTAAAGAAATGGTGATAATAACACTGTTCAGGCTGAAAATGGTGATAAATCTTTTATTTAACTTATAATTCTGTGATTTTTTTTACTTTTTAAACATCAGTTTCAAATCCACAATGAACTCATTCATGTGTTTTAACTTGTGTTAGTTTTGTGTGTTTTTGTGCTTGTTTATTACGCCAGGAGAAATTCACAGTTGCAGATCAGCTGCCTGTCACCACCACACACAAGTGTTCATGATCTGTGATGTGTGTGTGTATGTGTATGTGTGTGTACCTGATTTGTCAACATAAGTCATTTGTTCTTAAAAGCAGTAACATTTTGCTGCTAATGTGTGTGTTTGTTGTGGAAATGGTAGGGTGAGAGGAAGGATGCTGCAGCTGTTGCCTCCAAATCCATAATTTATTGTTGGGAATGCCACAATCTAGATTACATATCTTGCATCTTAAAAGTGTATTTTCCCATATACAGCAATCTGAAGCTCATCAAAATTCATTCTGCTTCAGCATAAACAATCCTCCTGTCCTCTTACCCCTGCATGTGCGCGTGTGTGTGACTGTGTGTGTGTATACATGTATTTGTCCGTATGGCATAAACAATCCCCTACTCCTGTCAGGAACACAGAGTGATCCATCAGTTTCTCCACAGAAAACCAATTTCACTGGAGATGTTCAGTTTTTCACAGACACAAACCACCTCTCCTCACAGAGAGAGCAAAAGGGGGAAAAGAGAGAAAGACACACACATACAAAGAATAGAGGGAGATAAAGAAAGGGGGAAAAGAATGGCAAAGGAAAAGAACAGGGAAGGGAAGGAGACGTGAAGCAAAATTGAAAGAGAAGGATGGGAAGAATAAGGGAAAAAAAAAAAAAAGGACCATTCTTGCTATGTTTAATAAGACACACTGTTATTTGCTATCTCATCAGTTCAATATAGTACGTAAAAACTGTTCATCTGTTGCCCCATGCTCATATGCATTGGGAGTTGACACATAGCGCCTGTCAAGAAGGCTTTATGTGACTGCTCGGGAAAAAAAAGAGCCACAGTTCCAGTCTCTACACAGTGGTGTTTGTAATAAAAAAAAAAAAGGAATAAAGATGAAAGACTGAAAGAAAAAAAAGAGAATTTCTCGCTTTTGACCGTTAAAGCTTGAAGTGTGGAATTATGAGCGAGGAGCAAAGCATGCCGTGGCGGCCCAGTTTTGCTGTGTTGAAGCAGGCAGATGACAACATAATTACAGATTCATCTTATAACACGTGATTAAATAAACAATGCATGTCGTCTCCTCCTAAGGTCCCCATTTCCAGCGTCTTTTATTTTCATGCATGTGTTTGCTGAATAGTGGCATTGTATGTGTTCGCTCACAGGAAGGAGGGGAAAAAAAAAAACAGGAGGTGAATCCATGTATATTTGTGAACATACATGGGCACCCCCAGACATAGCCAGACAGAAATATTGTATGCAGGCAAACAGGCAATGGGCAGCAGGCTAATGTATCTTTGTTGTAATGGGCTTAAGTTAAAACAAGATGAGAAAGGCCTTCATTTTAGAGGAGCTGCGTTGCTACTAATGACTAGAGGGCCCCCAACTGCCATCTCAGCCTATTATAACTTCGAGATAGCTCTTCTGTGTTTTTAAAGATGAATGCAAATTAAAAAGCATTAGGCTACATTCATTTGCAGTCTTTGGCATATAGGCCACTTTTGGTCTGAGGGCCACTTAAGACTGCCTTATTTCTTCAAATGACCTTGAAATCAAAGAAAGAGCAAGTTTTAATGATTTAGAGGGCTCTTAAAGACTCGAAAGGAAAAGCAACACAGGGCCTCATTAAAATTTTCATTTAAACATTAAAAAAGCTTTTTGTTACAAATGTTCCTGCCAGGATGCTGAGTTGATATACAAAGAAAACCATAAGAAGGCCCAGCATCTGAGCCAATTTGATGCCAGTGCATCTCCTCATCCCTTCATCACCGATTCTATAAATTACAAGGCATACTTATTTGGCTGCTTTATAATTTTCCTTTGTGAGACTCGGGCCTGTGTGTATGATAAACGACGATCTGTGGAGCGTTGTGATTTGGTGCAGGGCCTGTGAATGACCTAGGGAATGCATCGTGTCACTTTATATTTAGCTTCTATTTCCTCACCGCCTGGTCTTCTGCTACACATGGTATGATTTCAGTTTGTGAGTGTATGTGTGTGTGTACGTGAACAAAGAGTGAGACATATCCCATCACCCCCTAAAATTCCTTCATTCCCTCCTCCATTGCTCCTTTATTTCCCCAACGACTCAACTTGCCTTGTAAAAACCTTAGCCTGGCTGCTCAGCGCCCTTTAAAATGTAAAGCAATATTAGTGCCTGACACGTTGATCTCTGTTACTATGGTATTGTTTCAGGAGTCCAGAGGATGTAAAAGAAGCTGTGACGGTTCAGACCAGAGTGGGTGGGTGTGAAAATGTTCACTTTAAATCCTGTTTTCACACTGGAGTAAGATATGTAAGGAGCTGATGAGAGCGCTGTAACACTGTGTGTTTGTTACAGGTGCTGAGGTATCCGAAATGCCAAAGGAGAGAACATGTGCCAAATATTTCTCCGTTTTTTTGGCATGCGGAACCAGCCCCTCCATAACTTCACCTCTCGCACGTTTAGTTATTTACAGCCCTGACAACAAAAAAAGCCTTGAACTGTTCAGCAAACTACACAGCACCCTTTGTGTCACAGGCAAAACAGGAAATCAGGCTTTTGTCCGCTCAAGATGGCATCAAAAAACACTGTGTTTCATCTGTCTTAAGCAATCCCATCTTGACGACTTCACACGTCCCCATGTGGGGCTGTGCTGCTCCTCAGAACAGATTGGGAAACAGCACAAACGATCTGCCGGGGAAGTCCCAGCGGGCTGCCATAACATGCTCGTTTGCCGACGTACCTCTGTTGCACAGAGCCCATGTTTGATTCCTCTCAGGTTGCCCCTCCCTTTCTTTCTCACTCTCACTTCACTTCTATCACTTGCTCATTTTGCTGTCTGTATCACCTACTTCCTTTCTTTCTCTCTTTCACTCTGTCCCTGACACTGAGTCTCTGTCAGCCTGTTGGCCTGTCTGTGTGCGTCTCCTTTTTCTTTTCCTCTCGGGCCTCCCTCCCTTTTTCCCTCACACCTCCTCCTCCTTCTCTTTTTGCTTTAAAATACGTGTTAGTTGGCTGTGCATCATGTAGAAATGCCAACAGTGATTGTATCCTTTGTCCACAACGCAGTAATGAGGCAGGTGTACCCTCCCCCTCCGTTTTCCTCACCTTCCTCCCTTCTTTTTGTACCTTAGAAATGAAATGTATTGTAGCAGTAAACACTCAAAGCAGGAAGGCCAAGAGAAAGATATGTATTTTTAAAAAAAGATTAGATCCTTTTTTCATATATAAGATTGTGTGCAGCCTTTACTGACACTTGAGTTAATCCAGAGAAACGGCTGGTAATGTTTATTTTCTATCTGAAAGGATCAATCACAACAAGAATTGTGTTTCTCACTGCCTACATGTCCTCATCTCCATCGATGCAGCACTTGTTAAAGTGCACAAACAACATTCATCTCTTCATTTCCTAAAAAAGCAAATTGAATTTACTCCTGGGGGGAAAAAAAACTTGCAAAGTTTTACAGAAATCAGTTGCTGGATGAGTCTAAAAGTTGCATTACACCTGTTAGCGGAAAAACAACAGGTTCTGTGTTGGTGCATACCTCCAAATACAGCCGGCAATAAATAATAAGATTTCATGTTGAGTATTTGTTCACGGGGGACAATGGCTTCCTGATTTCTCAGGTGTAATGCTTTGGTGGATGAAACACAGGTGTAGGAGATACCGTGTGGTGGATGGAACCCAGGTGCCGGAGTTATTTGCAGTCTCTGCCGTTAATCACCAGGCTGACGCTGAAATATGGCTTGCAATTTAGTAGTTTTAAAATAGAGTTCCCTTGACTGAATATACTTAGGTTGGGAAATAATAACAAGGGCAAGATAAAGTCAAGAGACTGTGAGAATGTTTCTTATGAACGTGTGCTGCAAAATACGTTGTGTTTTATCAGCAAACGTGGGCACAAAGTCTGAGGGATAATAGAAACTAAAAAGGATCTGATGCCGTGTGCCTGATAACAATAATTTGACAGTTTCAATTCCTATAGAGCATCGCTTCTTTGATGGAAGGAGCTGATTAATAACTAACTTTACCAATCCTTGTTAAAGGATTTTGTGTGCAAATGCCGCCCTCTAAGTAAGAAGAACAAATGAGCAAGAACATGTCAATTCTTTTTTTTTTTTTTTTTTTTTTTT